>DF836422.1:5780-22104 GCA_000950595.1 Mucor ambiguus
GTGAAGACGAAAGCAACATTTAGTCATGCAATGAAGACATTGTTCTTTGCTTAAGAGGTGATGAATCAGGAGACACTGGCCTTCATTGCATCAACGAGTTACATCAGCATTATGGCCCCCTTCATTATGTATTGATCTTTCCTACCGGCGAGCTTGGATAGATAAATTTTTGACATCTATTAACCGGTCTTGCTAATCAACATTGGCATTATCGAAAAAGAAACAAGAGTCCAATAATTTCAAAATAGGGTTTGATAGCTCTCATTCTAATACCGTTATAGCATTTCTACTGTTATCAAACAGAGCATTATAAAATAGATGAAGCAATTTTTATTTCGTTTCGTTCAGCATTGTGTTGCGCGGGAGTGCCCACCGCAGGCGCGAGCTGTGTATCCGCCATTAGAACGAAGGTCGACTTTTTCACCATAGTTCGGGGGTGGATGACAGCTCGTAGTTTATTCAATACTTGGATGTTACGACGAAGGGGCGAAGAGTCATTTGTTCAGTACTTGATGTTTTTTTTTTGGCTCGAATCTATGTCGACTCTCCCCCATTGAGGTCGCGTATGTGCTGACTAATAGCTTAACAACGTGTATCAGCCTGTAATGTTCAAGGTAATACCTTTATACATTTGTTTGCGTTCCTAAATGAAATTGCCTTGAATCCTTATATTATCAGTATATTGGAATAAAAAAAGCAATTTGAATTTCGATAACAGGCGCATACCTTTGCACGACAACATTAAGCGATATGGGCTGATCCTTTATAACCCATAATCTGCCAAAATACGAGCAAATATAGAGTGGTGTAATATAACACACTATGCAACATTTTATTGAAGCTTATACACACTATGGCTTAATTATACACCTGCACAACATGTTGAGCCACATATCCCTTTTCATTTGTCAAGGAATTCATTCTGGAATCAAATTTGACAGCAAAATACCATCCATCGGTTCTCGCCTCTGTCACAGCTAACCAAGTGCCTCTAGAAAACTGCAGTTCTTCTGGTTTGCCACTGTACCAGTCTGTGATGGCTAAAGCTATGTATAAAGTCTAAGTACACCATGTCATAGAATGGACCACTTGTGGTTACTTTGTAGCTTACCCCAAAATAGTGTTGGCTGCACTCCTTGAACAACATTGGTAGGTGGATGATAGTATTCATTGCTCGAAGCGACAGCAGGGGCGGTATGATAGCCATGGCTCACGGGCAGGGCATGCGTAGGTGAAGTATTTGATGTTGGGTATTGAGTGTAATATTGTTGTTGTTGAGATGGTGGTGGTTGATGCTGAGGTTGCTGCTGATGAGGCATTGGGTGATAGTGAGACTTTTGCTGTCTGGATTGCGTAGCATTAAAATTGCTATTTATATGATACATGTCTTGCTGAGGTACAGCGCTTACAGGACTAGGGTTATTGGATGTATGGTACGACAAATTATCCATGGCGAGTACGGGTTGCTGGCGCTGTTGATGATTACGGTGTGGTTGTTGTTGCTGATGTTGTTGCTGCGATGATATTCTTCTGCTACTTCGTTGGGATCGTCTACCATGCAAATTCACGGCTGGTAGTCCTCCATCTGTTGTATCCACAGCACTCTTTTTTACCTGAGATGAAGCATCCCCTTTGTTTGCTGCCTTATTATTTTCAAATACACCGAGTTCCTCCAACAAGCTTTGGTACGAAAAGTTACATGCGGCTTCCAGATCAGCTGATGGCTGGCGTCTGCGGGTTGTCAAGCGACGAGATGTTGTATTGGTATCTCTACCACTATTGGCTTTCTTTCCGTTTGCAGTAGCCATATCCACATCATCTTCCAAATCCAGATGGCCCAAGTCAAACATATTGTTACCAATAGCAAACACTACCTTTGCTCGAGGATCGATATTGATGTCACCCTCTTCCTGATCTTGTCCTGCCTTGCTTCCCTTGACAGGACTCTCTATCTCGTCCTCCGATGTATCCGTGGTGGTTGCAGACGATGTTTCTGGCACCACAAGTACTGGTGGTGAAGGAGGTTGCTGTTGTTGCTGATGCTTCACTGGCTTTTCCGCCTCTTTCCTCATCATCAATGGCGTCGAGATGGAAGGCAAGGGTTTGATGATACTGCGAATGATGGATTTGCGTCGTTCAGTTGTACTCTTGCTGGGTGTTGGAGGTTCGCTTATCTCTCGAGTGGATACAGCGATAGATTTGCCTCTTTGAAGTAGTTGCGATGAAGTAGCGTCTTCTTGAGAAGAAGAAGGGGGCATAGTAACCGTTGGATTCCGCACCGTCAATTCAGGTTTGGGTTTATCGATAGGAGATGTTTCCGCCATGAATTCAGCAGGCACAGGAAAATCAGCAATAGTATGTTGTTGAAAGGTCTTTGCTGGATCATCCATGTAATCCACAAATATTTCTGGCTCTGGGATCTTTGGTCCTGTGCCTTTCTCTTGTATGAACATCTGAATATCTTGCATCGGATCATATTGATCTAGAGATTTCCAAAAGCGTTCGTACGACTGTAAACAAAGTGTGTGTGTATGTGTTACTAAAAGCGGAAGGAATGAACTAGCGTGCGATCCCATTTTTACCTCTTGATCTTGACTGGAAGCCGTGGAGAGAACGTTGATGTACATGGAGAAACTATGATGGAGGAACTCTAGCCTCTTTTTCTCCATTCCTTGGTAGATCTAACCACACATGAGAACTCTGTATCAGTGTCTCTACAGACAAGTACGACTTACATCACAGGCCATTTTCCAAGTCTTGTTCCATCCGTCAGTGGCGTCTGCTGCTTTTATACAGGCATTTCTGTATTCTTGCTCTTGCACCTTGATTTCATGCTGTGTTCTTTCCATGCGCTGCTTCATTCTCTCGGCTTCACGGCCAGACACACTGGCTATTTGTGTCTGCATAGTGATCAGTTTGGCGCACTCAGACTCGTATTTCTCTTTGACTTTGGATAGATACTGCTCGCTGGACTGCTTGTATCGGTGTGCCTTCTCTACGTTGGTGTGGGTCAGCTTTCGCTTGTCTTTCTGTTCAAGAATAAAATTGTCCAAGTCGACTTCCAAACGCATCTTTATCTTTTGTGCAAGGTTGAGATGAGCTTGTGCTGTCCATTCCATTTCCTGGTGCGCGGAAGTGAGCAAGCTATGCAGAGTGCTAAAGTACCCTCATGGTTTAGTTGTGAGATCAATTTTTGCAATAGATGAATGGCATGTTTACCCAGTTTCCTCCTTTCCAATGCTTGCTTTGGTGTGCTTCATAAGTTTGCGGCCAAAATCTTCATGAAGGGAAGCTCTGATGTGGAAGGCGAGATGAGTCTCTTATGAATAATGTAGCTAGCGACACTGACATACCTCACATTGTAGAATGACTTGATCTCATCGAATGTCTTTTTGTTGTTGTTCATTTTGGCTGTGAGGACCTGAAAACCATCATCTTTGAGTCCCCAAAAGTTGTTTGCAAATATCTGTTCTGTCATGTTTGTTTGAATGGGGAAAGAAGAGAAGAAGAAAGGAGACCAGAGCAGGTTGCTAATTTTGTAAATGCATATCTGAACAACAACAAAGCATGTCCTTTTTTGGATGAATGTGATACACAAAAGGGAAGCCTTCATATTAAATGTGACGCGACGAGGTGTCTGTTTCATTCAAGAGGCGCGCGTGTGCCCCTTTCACTTGTTTCCTTCTTTCTTTTTTTCAATCAAATTAATTAGAGTTAAATCATGGATACTATACCTGCAAAGAGAAAGAGATTGATCAAGAGCGATTCAGACATTGAACAGGAAGAAGAGGAGGATGAGGTGTTATCCAGCCAGCTTTCCGCTTCAGATCGCAAGGTCTCGTTTGCTGCTGCCACCAGCAAAGAACCTACGCCGTTCAAGGAACCTACACCACCATCCGCAACACCTGCACCCACTCCACAGCCTACACTGGATGGCACACACATTAAAGCAAAGGCACCTCGACTTGTCATGAAGAAGATGGTGTTGAACAACTTTAAATCGTATGCGGGAAGACAAGTGATTGGACCTTTCCACAAGGTATGTCTCGATGGGATTTGATTTGACATCATGAAAGCTAACCATTTATCACTCTAGTCATTCAGTGCCAGTAAGAGATATTGACACAGAAGCACCATAGATGATAGCTAATCACTCTTTTTGATAGTTGTTGGGCCCAATGGATCAGGCAAATCCAATGTTATTGATGCTCTATTATTTGTGTTTGGTTATCGAGCCAACAAGATGAGACAGGGCAAACTGTCAGAGCTCATTCACAATTCAGCAAAGCATCCCGATTGCAAACAGTGCTCAGTAGAGATACATTTTCAGGAGATTATTGATGGCGATACACCAAAAGACTTTACTGTCGTGCCCAACTCAACACTGGTCGTCGCCCGTCAGGCGAGTCGAAACAACTCGAGCAAATACTCCATCAACAACAAAACAAGCAGCTTCACAGAAGTAACGACACTGTTAAAGGCAAGAGGCATTGATCTGGATCACAAGCGATTCTTGATTTTGCAGGGAGAAGTAGAGTCGATTGCGTTGATGAAGGCAAAGGCAAAAGATGGATCAGACGACGGCTTGCTAGAATACTTGGAAGACATCATTGGCACATCGAAATACAAAGAACCCATTGAAAAGGCCAATGCCAAACTGGAGGTGCTAAACGAAGAAAGAGCCGAGAAATTGAGCAGAGTGAAATACGTCAGTCGTGAAATGGACGGCATGGAAGACAAGAAAGCAGAGGCAGAAAACTACTTGCAGAACGAGAATGAGCTGGTGAAAAAGAAGAACGAGTTGTATCAAATCTATGCCAGTGAAGCCAGCGAGAACATTGGCGTTGCGAATCAAGCCATTGAAGAGTTAAACACCAAGCTGAGCGAAGAGCTTAAGAAGTTTGAGTCGATTGAAAAGGAGAAATCGGACATGAACGCTGCTTATCAAGCCACGGTGCAAGAATACAAATCCATTGAAGCTGAGAACAACAACTTGGCCAAAAAGCAAACCAAATACGAAAAGGAGCAAGTGGAAGTACGTGAGCGCAAAAACCATCTTATCAACAAGCAAGAAAAGGGCAAGGCTACCTTGGAGGCCGACCGCAGTGCGCGCAACGAAGCTCAGCAATCTATTGAAAAGAACGCACAAGAACTGGAGCAACACAAACAAGAGTTGATCAAAGTAGAGCAACAACTCAAAGAAGAAGAGGAAAAACTAGATGCCATCAATAGAGAGCTCAAGGGCAAAACAGATGGCTACATGGCTGAAATCAATGAACACAAGCAAAAGCTAGCGCCCTGGACTGAAAAAATCAATGAGAAGCAAAAGGCTATCGATGTCAAGAAATCAGAGAGCGAGATTTTAGCTGAAAAAATCACGTCAGGTGAAAAGGCGGTAGAAAGTGCCAAGTTGCAAGTGGCCAAACTGATCGAGTCCATCAAGTCCAAGCAAAAAGAAGCGAAGAACCTCCCTAGCGAGATCAAGGAAGCCAAGATTGAGTTGAGAGAGTTGGAACTGTATTTACAAGATTTGAACAAGAGGGAGGCCGATAAGCGTGTTGAGATGAACAATGCCAGACAAAAGGCAGATGAAGCCAGAGCCTCCATGCAGCAATCACAAAGCAGAGGAAAAGTGTTGGACAGTATTCTGCGCATGCGTGATACTGGCAGAGTAGAGGGTATTTACGACCGATTGGGCAGTCTCGGTGTCATTGATGACCGCTATGATGTTGCTATTTCAACAGCGTGCCCTGCACTGGACAATATTGTGGTGGAGACCGTGGAAGCGGGCCAAGCATGCATCGAGTACCTCAGAAAAAACAACTTGGGTCGTGCTGTCTTTACTGTGCTAGATCAACTTCGCCATCAAAACATGAAGGAAATTGAGACGCCAGAGAACGTGCCTCGTTTGTTTGACTTGGTGGAGCCCAAGGACGAGAAATTTAGAGCTGCCTTCTACAGTGTGCTTCAGGATACCTTGGTGGCCGAGAACATGCAACAGGCCAATCGCATTGCCTATGGACACAAGCGTTGGAGAGTGGTGACAATGGACGGCAAACTCATTGAAAAGTCGGGTGCCATGACAGGTGGCGGTAATCGTCAGTTGCGTGGTGCTATGAGTTCTGTGTTTAAGGATGATGGTGTCAGTGCAGATGTGGTGATGGAGCTTGAGAGAGAGCGCGACAGTCTAGAAAGAGACTATCGTATTGCTGCCGATGAGAAGCGTGCCAGTGAGAATGCCCTTAGAAGAAAGCACGAGTACTTGCCCAAGCTTGAAATGAACCATGAGAAGATCCAGATGGACATTACCAGTTTGGAAAGCCAACTCGAGGACGAAGAACAGCGCCTAGTAGAATTAAGGTAGTGCTTGTATATACAGCCTTGCATGAGTGGACTCAAATGCTAACTGCCTCACAGGGATCAAGTCGCTCCTAGTCCTGCTGATGTGCAACAACAAGAAGAAATCGAAAATGAAATTGCGCAATTGCAAGAGGACCTGCTTGAACTCAAGGAAAAGACGGTAGAAATAGACGACGCCATTGCAGCTCTTCAAAACAACATTATGGAAGCAGGTGGCATGGACCTCAGACTTCAAACCGTCTGTGTCAATGATGTACGCAGAAAGATTGACAGCTTGAACAACAAGATCACCAAAAACATGGTAGCTAAAACCAAGGCAGAGAAAGATGTGTCTAAATTGGAGGTTTCCATTGTCAAATTTGAGCGCGAAAGTGAGCGATTTGAACACGATTTAAAGGAGCTGGATGACGAATTGCAATCGTGTGCTGCAACACTGGAGGAAATAAATGAGCAAGTCAAGCAAGCAACAGAGGTAATGGCTGATGTATAGCAGAGAAAGCAAAGGCACTCATCTGCTGATGGCACAATGTAGGCCATGGACGAAAAGAAGAATAAAATGGAACGCGTCAAGCAGGAACTGGACGACAAACTGGACGCCATCAACAAGCTTCGTCAATCTGAAGTCGAGATCAAGAGCAAATTGGAAGACTATAAACGCACTTTGCTTGATAACCGAAAGAAAGCAGATCATTGGGAAGGTCAGCGCGACAATTTGCAATTGCAGCGCATTGATGATGAGCCTGATGAGGATTTGAAGCTGGAAATATTCCATGGAGAACAGCTGGAAGAATTGATTCAGTCAAAGCAAGCGATCAAGATGGAAATTGCAGAGATTGAAAGTGAGTAGTGTGTAAAGCCTTTGAGATGTAATGCTGACCATCTGGCCGTAGCATTCGTACAAAATGCCAAGCCCAACTTGTCAGTGCTCGATGAATACCGTCGTCGTAGAGGCGAATACAATGAGAGAAAGGGTGATCTAGACTTGGTGACAGCCAAGAGAGATGAAGTCAAGTCAGAGGTGGAGACACTGCGCAAAAAGCGTTTGGACGAGTTTATGAGCGGCTTCAATGTGATTTCTCAAAAATTGAAAGAAATGTATCAGGTACGCAGTTCATTGCCCACAATACGTGCTATGTAACTAACCGCCCTCTTTCTCCAGATGATTACGATGGGTGGTAATGCAGAACTGGAACTTGTAGACAGTTTGGATCCCTTTTCAGAGGGCATTGTGTTCAGTGTGATGCCTCCCAAGAAGAGCTGGAAGAACATTTCCAATTTGTCTGGTGGCGAGAAGGTAAGTCATTCAAAGCCAGCATACAAACAGACTAGATCACTTATACACATAAACACCAGACCCTCAGTTCCCTAGCACTGGTATTCGCTTTGCACCATTTCAAACCTACGCCACTGTATGTCATGGATGAAATCGACGCTGCCTTGGATTTCCGCAATGTTTCTATCGTCGCTAATTACATTGCAGAGCGTACCAAGGACGCACAATTTGTTATCATTAGTCTGAGAAATAACATGTTTGAACTGGCAGATCGCCTTGTTGGCATCTACAAGACCAGTCATTGCACAAAGAGTATCGCCATCAACCCTAATATGATTGCCACCTTAACATCTATACCAACAATTACAAATCCAAGTTCTTCATCATCAAAAAGAATATCCACACCGCAAACACCAGTACCGACGATGACACAGTCTCAGTTGGCTCAGAACGCATCTCAATTGTCATCTTCTCCTGCTACAGAGCAAACTCAAGAAAAAAACGATAGCGCTGATCAAGCACCCTCATCCCAAGTATCGTCCGCTTAAAAAGCTTGCAATTCATTTAATACATATTGTGATGAATAAAGACACTGTAAATATCTACAAATCAAGGCTATTTGAGCTTGAAAGAACCTGCGAACTCATAAATGGACTACCAGAGTGCGTACGAACTGGTAATCTCGATTGGATCTGCACTCCCCCCGAAAAAAATTGGCGTGTGTGGTTGTGCTGTGTGAACACGCCCAGCAAAAGTTAAAGCGTTTCATCATGTGTTGCCATTATGCGAACATCTCGTCATCGTCATAAATGGAAACTTGCCAATTTAAAAGGCTGGCTGCTGTTTGACTCCGAGAGAAGAGGGAAGATTTCCATGGATTTCATGCAAAATCATCGTTACGAAACCCCTCGCTTTAACTGAAAACTATATAAGCAGGCATTAGATATCTATATTTTATACGTCTCTTAACTTTTTTGTACACATTTCATAACTAATAAATTTATAAACATGCTCTTGTCTAAAGTCGCACTTTCTGTATTGGCTATTACTGGTGTTTGCTCTGCCTCTGATCGTTTCATGATCCGTAGCCCTACTTCTTCTAGATTGTTGGGTTTTACTTACGAAAAGAAGCCTTTCTTTGGAGGCAAATGTACCGAAACTTATGACAAATACCTCAAGGTGCAGTCCTCTGGCAAAGGAGTCCATTTCAAGTTGACAAACTGTGATCACGATGACTACTGTCACTTGGCTATCACTGATGGCGACTACAAGGGCTACTGTCTTTCTGGAGATAAGAGACCCGAATCAGAGAGCTGCAGTGATGAGAATGCTATTTACAAGGTCAATCTTGACTTTACCATCAGTGCCAAGGATGGCACTTATCTTGGCGTTGGCAATGAATACAAGGATGATTGTGCTGATTATCAATACGTTGAACTTACAAAGGAAAAGTACCATTGGTTGATCGATCATGACAAAGACTTTAACGGCCAAGAATATGAAGAAGAGGAATATGATGATTACTATGATTACCCTTATCATCCCAGAGGTGGTCAACGTATCTTCCACCACTGCAGAGGTTAAATAGGCCCTTGTACATATAATTTTTAAAGAAAAAAAATCAAATAAAACAAATGACGCTTGTATCATGTAATTTTCCATGTCAATGTTCCACATTGATATACACACATTGGTATACACACACATTACTGAGCCTGTCATGATCTTGTCATTTCTGTGAATTTAAGTTTACATGTGGATACAACCGGACAGCATGGTTTTGTTCAACCGGACACCAGCATACCAGAGTGCAGTTGTGTCGATCCGACCAGCGTGGTGTGGTGTGTTTTAGGTTGCCGCCCACAGCGGGAAAAGCGATGCGAGAGCCATCAAATGGAGGCGCAAGGTGTATACTGTAATCCTCCTTTCTTTCCTTCAAGGCACATGGCTAGAGTAAGTATAGCTTGTAGCAAACCATCATTTCATTTCAAGAATACAACCCATCATGATCAGTTACAATGGATGCATCGTCAAACATTCGGATGAACATCAATTCAACATGCAACTTGCATCCAAGCACTAGCTCGACATCCATCCATCCATCCAACCATGGATCCAATGCCTTTATCCATACATCACCATAGCAACCAACATAGACGCTTTGTTGAATATCTTGGATCACTCTAGCACGTCAATGTGATTTGACGCATTCCATCACTCTTTAAATCATCGACATTTTGCATGATTCTTAATTTTATGCGACACACACATTCTTGAAATGAGATGATGAAGAGGCCGATACACACCATCCATATTTGCATATAATACTCACATATGCTGTTTGTATAGTTCACCGAATATCAGGTGGTTGGACGCAAGCTCCCCTCCGCTCAGGAAGTTGCCCCCAAGCTCTTCCGTATGCGTATTTTCGCTCCCAACGTTGTTGTTGCAAAGTCCCGTTTCTGGTACTTCTTGAAGAAGCTCCGCAAGGTCAAGAAGGCTGCTGGTGAGATCGTTTCCGTTAACGTTGTATGTGTTACAGAGTAGATGTCGAGAAAATAACAAAAAATGCTAATGATGTCTTTTGGTGATAGATTGCCGAGAAGCGTCCTGAGCAAATCAAGAACTTTGGTATCTGGATCCGTTACGATTCTCGTTCCGGTACCCACAACATGTACAAGGAATACCGTGCCATGCGCCGTACCGAGGCTGTTGAGACCTGTTGTAAGTAGTATTTGGAAAAGAGAGATAAGGATGATACTGATACACCTCGTTTTCAGACCAAGACATGGCTGCTCGTCACCGTGCTCGTTTCAGATCTGTTCAAATCATCCGTGTTGCTGAAGTCAAGGATGCTGATGTCCGTCGCCAATACATCAAGCAACTCTTGACTCCCAAGCTCGCTTTCCCCTTGCCTCACCGTCTCGCCAATGTCGAGAAGAAGCACCGCGCTCTCTTCGTCGCCAAGAGACCTACCACTTTCTACTAAACTGTTTACCTCTTTTTCTCGCTCATGTGGTAGATGTTTTGCATGGATCTGTTATTTTTTCATAAATAAAAAATAATCTCTAGTAGATGTATCATTGTATAGACTAGTTTGTTGATGTGGATCGACTTTTTGCGTGTGTGTAACTCGAATCCTTACATCATTGTTTAATTTTGAAAGATCCCATCTTATATAAGACGATAACACTGGCCTGTGACGACTACCACATTTGTTTATCATCCATACATGACGCTATGTTGTGGCGATCACTTCTTTCCACCCCCAACTATTTTTCCTTGCATTTACTTAAATAGAGAGCCCTGATGTTTCGACTTCAAAAACACTTTTGTTCTCTTAGAGTGCACTACATTCGACGTGGGCTATCAGCGACCTGTTGTCAGTACTCTCCATCTAGAATGAACAGCAGTAAATCCAGCACAACGACCACTACGAATACAAAAACTAGTAAGAATCCCCTTTTATGGTCTGTGCCTTTCCTTGGCAGCAGCAGCAGGGACGCTACTAAAGACGACATAACACAAGACGATAAAGAGCAACACCAAGACGACAATGCCTTTATTGCATCGCTCATGTCCAACAAGGCCTGGTTATCGGGGAAAATAGACTGGCCTGATTTCCCCTCAGTCGATGCCATCAATGCCAAGATACAGGAACTTTATCCACAGTTCAGCTCCCAATTCACTCATCTGCGAGAAGGCTATGCAAAGATGTGGGATTACCTCACCATGGAAGAATTCAGAAGGATTGTAGACCAAGTCAAGAAGGAAGAAAACGACACCCGAGTGTACCCTGAAATGGCAAGGGATGCCATCGTCAGGTATTGCTTTTATGCAGCATGATCTTGTTACTACCGTAGCTAACACCTGTCGTAGGGAGGGTGCAGCGTTATCAGACCAAGAAAAGGACTTTATCACCAGGAGAAAGCTCAAACAAAAGAGAACATTTGCAGAGTTTATTGGCGAGGATCCAGAAAACATTGATGTCAGGGACATTCCCATCGTCGGGTTAGCGTCCAGCGGTGGTGGCTATCGCGCCATGATAGGGTTAAATGGATACTTGAACGCCATGAAGAAGTCGGGCGCTTTGGATTGCACCATGTACTTTACGGGCATTTCGGGCTCGTGTTGGACCATGGCCCTGTATTACAACCAATTAACAAACGCTGATCCGGTGCGCATGGAACAGCATTTTGAATCACACCTATCGACGCATTGGGCAAATATGTCCAATTTCATCAATATTTTGACAGCATCACCCGAAAAGAGCAAATTGATGTTACAAGGAGCTATCCAGAGATACAATCAACAAAACGGTGATTTGAGCTTGGTGGATATATTCGGCATGCTGATGGGCGGCACATTGCTAACCAGGAAGCCAGCGTCTATGAAGGACCCCGAGGACCAACAAGAGATGAAGCAGCGCATGAGAGAGGACGATACCATGGAAGAAATGGATACCAAGCGAGCCATGCATTTGACGGGACAGGCAGAGTTTTTGAAGGACGGGTCAGAGCCACTGCCCATCTACTGTGTGGTGCGTCACGATATTGCGTATGGAAAGACATTCGAAGAGAGAATCAAGGAACTGAAAAAGATGACATTCAAGACCTCGCAAGAAAAGAAAGAGCTCGATACGCTGGAGAAGAAGGCTGACAAGTTTGAGGACGAGCAGCCGAATGATGCTTATCAGTGGTTTGAGTTTACGCCGTATGATATGGGTTGTGAAGAAATTGAAGGTATAGTGTGGTTTGAAGCATTGAGGGGGATTCGTTTGCTTACCGTGCTCAAATGTATAGCTTGGATCCCTATGTGGGCATTCGGTAGACAGTTTGAAAAGGGCAAAAACACAGAGAGATTACCTGAGCAAACGCTGGATATATTGATGGGGTAACGTACTTGAACATGAGGAGACATGGGTGGCATTGTAACCAAGTTTGCTGCTAGTATGTTTGGGTCTGCATTTGCTGCAAGTTTAGTCCATTTTTACCAAGAAATTCGAAGTTTCTTACCTTCTGGCTCCCTGGACAAGATTGATGAAGCTATTACTCGATACGAAGCATCCATGTCAAGCTACCATCCCATCTCGCCTTCCTCGTTCCCCAACCCATTCTACAAATTGTCCAGCACTTACACCATTGAAGGTCAAGATAAAGAAATCAAGCGACCTGAGGCACTTGTCGACTCCAAGGAACTGTATTTGATGGATGCTGGCATGGATAATAATATTCCCTTTTACCCACTGATGCGAGACGGCCGCGATGTGGATGTGATACTGGCGATTGACCTCAGTGCTGATATACAAACCGCTACTCACTTTGATCGCGCCGAGAGTTACATCAAGAGAAGAGGTATTCAGGGATGGCCAACAGGTGCGGGATGGCCCAAGGACCACGACCACAGTCAAGACAAGTATCCTTTGGGGTCATGCACCATTTTCGACTCTGAGGCCAAGGAAGAGGTAACCACCACATCCAATACAACACACACAAGAAAGAAGCAGCCTGTTACCTTGGCCTACTTTCCTTTTATCGTCAACAAGGCATTTGATCCTGATTTCGATCCCCAAGAAGAAGAGTGCTGCAGTACATGGAATTTTGTCTATACACCAGAGCAGGTCAAGAAAGTAACAGGCTTAGCAGAAGCCAACTGGGACGATAATACAGACAAGATCAAACAAGTATTAAGAAAGACGTGGGAAAGAAAAAGACGAGAGAGATTAGAGAAAGAATAAAAGATGACAGAATATAGCAGATGTTTATTTGTACATGGATATACGTAGTTATTATTTATACGCTCTTTTGCATTTCTTGTAATTTGTCGACTTGCTCTGGAGAGCCTTCATTCACAATGTCTCGTCTTAAACCAGGATACAGATCCCAATCACCAGGATGTGTTGGCTGTGTAGACATTGTTGGAGCTTGCTTGTAGGATTTATGACCATGGTATGTGTAGCAGGTAGGGCTGTTCTTCTTGAAGCGATATAAGCCAGGATGTGTCAAATCGTCTTCTGTCATTGGATGCTCCATAATGGAAGTATCTTCCCTAGGACGTTCAATAATGGATGTAGTAGTATTGCTCTTCATATTTGGTAGCGATAATAGAGTATGTGATGTTTGTTCAAGAGACCCCGTCTGAAAACAAGACGCTATTTATATACACTGGAAATCCACATTGAACGAAAATGCATAAATTTATTCCTTTGACTCATGTGAGAAGTAAATAATCACCCCATCATATATCAAACTACGACAGACTATAGAAAACAATGACCATTCGAACCAATAATTTAATGCTCAATGTCTTCCCAATCGCGGCCTTTAACTTTGGCCAGTTCTTGCTCAGACAATACACTGCCACTAGTAAAGTAGCCAGATGCAATTTTGGCATCAATCTCGACACTAGAAATAAGAGTATGTATATGAGTGTCATGCACTGTACACCTCAGGGGCATGTATTTTTCTTACCGAGAATCAGCTGGTATAAGCTCTTCAGGAATAGGCACCCGCTCCAGAATGGGAATACCGGACCCAACAATGGCGTCATGTTTCTATGAAACAAATTACATGAGATAATTTTACTCACGCTATACACTTATCCTGTCCTGATTTGCTCTATATACATACCATATTTGACATGGACTAGATGTGTAAAATGGAACTTGAGTTGGTGCTGATCATAAAATGTACATGTACAATGACTTACCATCATACGGTCAATCTTTTGAATACCCAACCAATGCAATACATCAGGCATCAATGCTTGGAATCGCATGTCCTTTACACCTGCAATACATTCCGTGCGCAAAAAGTAGTTACTTGCAGTATCACCACCTGCTTGTCGCTTACGAGCATTGTAAACCAAATATTTGGTCACTTCACCCAAAGCTCTTCCTTCTTTTCTGACTATATTTGAAAAAAAGAAAAAGTGAATGGAAAGTTCTATCGACAACATACTGTAGAATACATTACAATAAACAATGATGCCAACACCGCCTTGTTGGGCTTGTTTAGCACACTCTTCAATACCATAAATCAGGTAGGGTCTACAGGTACAAATATCACTGCCTGTGTAATTCATGTTATTTTACACTCTACAGCGACAGTAAATTGCAATATTACCAAATACGTCGGATCCGTTACATTCGTCATGCACACGAAGAGTCAACTTTTTGGAGGGATCTACATTTCCGATTGCATTGATTAAAAAAAATGACCAGTGTATATTTCAATATAGACTTTACCAGAGATGTATTCAGGGTTACCAAAGATATAAACACTGATACCACCAATGGGAGGCAAGAAGACCTTTAAATCGGGTCGAGTAATCAATTCGGGATACATTCCTCCAGTATCCTCGCTATGTAAAAGTAGCTGTTTAGTTGCGCACAAGTAAATAATATCGATAAACTTACAAGAGAGCACGACGAAGCACCGACTCCTCAATTCCAAATCGCTTGGCGACACCAGGAAGATACCAAACAGGCTCCACAGCAGCTTTGGAAACAGCCAAGTCACCACGCGTATTGACAACCACCTTGCCGTCGACCTCCAAAGTGCCATTTTTGACACTCATTTCCATTTCGGCCATGGTCATATGAGCACGGGTAATAGCAATCGTGGGTCTATACACGATGGTATCACTATCAGCTTTTTCTATTTTGAGCAGCGAAATTCATGCGTACCTGACATCCAAGCCATTTTCGTATTCAGACTTGAAAATGGAAGGTGCTTCATGACCAAAGGGATCAATAGAGACAATCTTCTCAGGGTCAAACCAAGAAGGATGAGGGCCAATTTGATACGTAGGCTCCGTCAAGTCAAAGTTGGGACGATGGTTAGAGGGTAAATCGCCAATAGCTACAGCTAATGCGCGATAAATACAATACGAACCACCGTAGGCACCAATAGCGTTTCTGTGTACACGCAGATCGGTAAATAATCCCACCCACCTGTTTGATAACGTACCTCTTTTTGATACTCTCAGCATGACGCGATGCCACGATAGGGCCTCTTACTTTAGGGTCTTGAGCACCCCAATTCAATGATAAGGGCTTGATACCATGTTGGCCAGGATAAGCTAGAATTAAAGTTTAATAATTATCCACGATAAGCATACACACACACACAACTTACTTGTAAGAATGACACGGCTGGGATACATGGACGATGAAGGGCTGGCAGCAGACTTGGATACAACATCACCGACTACGGCTTTATCATCTGTAATGGCAGTGATGGAAGTAGATGGCGATAATGGATCACCGGAAACAATGTCCTTGGGAGGAGTTGCAGTAGACAGCTTTTCAAACTGTTCAGCCAGCCTCAATTGGTCTGCTCTTAATGTCTCCATTGTAGACAGCATCTTTTGCAGTATTACTTCATCATTTGAAATGGTCATTTTGTTAGAAACTAGAAAGAAAAAAGTAGTGAAATGAAAAAGAAAAGGAAAGAAAAACAAAAAAGAAAAAAGAGCCCCTTTTTAAAAGCATGATACTCGACAGCACAACGGCAACAGCAGCAATATCGCTCACATCATGGGATGCAACCGTTTGATACATGATATCTTGGGTTACGTTTCCCCTCTGTCTCTCGTGCTTGGTATGCGTGTTGGTTGTTTGTTGTGCATGAAACGTAACCTCATGTGATGGCCAGCTTTTTTTTTTTTTTTTTTTTTTTTCAACGATAA
>DF836422.1:27108-37558 GCA_000950595.1 Mucor ambiguus
AAACGATCGTGTTTTTGATCGCAAAAACGAAGGCTTTCACTATGGTATATATTGAATCAAATTGCGCCTACAAGCTCAAAGCACCCCCTGAAACTTTATTTGTGAGACCTTTATATGGAAAATTTCGACATATTGGCCGAAATAGTTATTTCATATATTCAAACATTACTCGATACGCTTGTTCAAAATATTTCTCTTATTAAGCACCATTAGATACGCCTTGAAGAGTGCTTCATAGATGCATTAGGCAGTATAGGATGATTAGGACAGTTCATATAGTCGAATCCTGTAATACATATCAATTGAGTCGCTTTTGATCAAAATGTGGCCAATCTGAAGCAGAACGAAAGCGGAGGTTCAATCAACTTTTGGCTGGCAAATGTATCGATGCCCACCTAATAAAGACAATGAATGCTTTTGAGTGCTCATGAGAAGGGGATTGCGAATTGAAAAGTACTAAAGCTTAGCTCATATACTCTGTTTTGATATCACGAGCCTACATCCAAAATGCATAGCTTTTTTCAAAATTCATTTGTGATCCAAGCATACTTTAGTTTAAAACGTTAAACAAAAGGATTGAAAGTATTCCCAGACTTACGCTGTAACTGAATTCTAACATTAAAACAATAGCTTTTCCAGGTCTTGCTACGTTTGTAGAAAAGTTCTCAGTCTAATGTTCGGATAGATAGCTTATGTATTACACTGCCAGAATCCTCTGTCTCATTTCGACATGAAAGAAAGTGCTGCTAGTTCGAGATTGGTAATTGCCATTTTTGGAGAGAAAGCCTACTTTTGAATACCATGTTCACTGTTTCTATATACAGAACGTGTTTTTTTCTGCTATTATATGCACAGAATATCATGCCCATTGGCAAAATTCAGTCTTCATATTGCAATTGATTTCAACATGGACGCACGGATGTATTCCATCTTTTGCAATGGTTTGCCATCTTCGTGACTTGGAATAAGTGTACTTTTTTCCATGGATTATATCAAGAGCGTCTTCGCATCTCTTCTTTCTTGTTCCTCTTTTTCTTACGCTATAACATGTCAAAAGACGACGACGACTCAGCAAGTGATTACTCTGATATTCAGTCTTGTCACTCGGATGAAGAAGAAGATCTCGAAGACTACAAAAAAGGAGGATATCACCCTGTTTCGATAGGCGATCGTTATGATGATGGACGCTACATTGTCTTGAGAAAGCTTGGCTGGGGCCACTTTTCCACCGTATGGCTTGCACTGGATACAATGTATGGCTAGATTTGGTGGGATAGCAGAAGTTAAGACCATGATACTAACAAACTTACCCTTTATCAGAACAGATTCCCATGTTGCACTCAAGATTGTGAAATCTGCAAATCGATACACGGATAGCGCATTAGAAGAAATCAAACTGCTTGAATGTGTAAAGAAGACAAATCCCGAGGCAAAGGGCTATCAGCATGTGGCTCAGTTGTTGGATCATTTTTGGCATCAGGGACCCAACGGAAAGCACGCCTGTATGACATTTGAAGTCTTGGGTGAAAGTCTGCTGTCTTTGATGAAACGATACAATTACAAAGGTATTCCTCAGCATATCGTGAAACGCATCGCCAAGCAAGTCTTGGAAGGTTTGGACTATTTGCATCGAGAATGTGGTATTGTTCATACGGATTTAAAACCGGAAAATGTGCTGGTTTGGATTCCAAACATTGAGGATTATCTGAAGAAGGATACAGCCGAGATTTTAAAGGAGATCCAGCAAAAAGAGTCCATGACAATCACAGCATCGCCTACACAAGTACAGCCACAAAATCCGCCAAATCTACCATGGTTAGACCCATCAGAATCAACCGGACTGAGCAAGTCTCAGAAAAAGCGACTCAAAAAGAAGAAGAAAATGAAGAGCTTACAGGAGGCCAGAGAGGAAGCTTTAGACAAAGGGTAATATACTACAAGTAATATGCGCGGAACGCTTTGTTTATTGTATCGGAACACTAGTGATACAGAGGATTTACAAGATAAAATGGGGAACCTCAAGATTTCAACTAGCTGGAGAGCGCCAACAGAAGAAGTCAAGGTGATACCATCCTCGATCTTAGACATTACATCGATTGAAGTGGATAAGGAGGGCATGGAGGTATTTGACGACATTGTAGTGAAAATTGCAGATCTCGGTAATGCATGCTGGATGGACGGCGAATACACTCATGTCATTCAGACTCGACAATATCGTAGTCCAGAGGTGATTGTGGGATGCAAATGGACAAACGAGGCTGACATGTGGAGCACAGCATGTATGATTTTTGAATTGCTCACAGGCGAATTTCTATTTGACCCAAGAGCTGGGTCCAAGTACAATAAGGATGATGGTGAGATCATATTGGGTGGCTGAAATGAGTGGGAGAGACCCTTCTAACTGGCCTATAAATAGACCACCTTGCTCAAATATTAGAACTAATGCGAACCGTCCCAAAGGTGTTGATATCTGGTGGTGAATTTTCGCGCGAGTTCTTTGACCGTGCTGGCAAATTAAAGCACATCAAAAAGCTTCGCTACCGCAGACTGAGGGATGTGCTCCATGATACTTTCCTAGTGCCACCAGAGGATGCTGATGCTGCCAGTGTATTCCTGTTACCAATGCTTGAGATGGACATGGCGAAAAGAGCACCTGCTAGTCAAATGCTTAAAAGCCCTTGGTTACAAGAAATCGCATAATAGGAAACGGCACAAAGAACGTCATTTTTATATACAGTTGCCAAGAAATATGGGCACCACATTACATAACAAACCTGTTGGTGATGGTAATATCTTGTTTTGTTTGATATGAAGCTTTTAATAGACAAACTCCGTTTTCTTTTTTTTGTGAATAAATAGAAAGCATTCGTATATATACTTTTACACACCTTTCTCTCTTAATTTCAAAATATTAAAATGGAGTTGAATCCTCAGCAATTGCATTATTTCAAGCGAGAACTCATTTCTCAGCAGCTCGAAGACGAAGTTGATAGCATCCGAAGATCAAAGGAGTTGTCATCTCTGGTGAAGCCCAATGCGCAGACAGCCAGCGAGTATCCATTCCTGCAGTATTTGACCAAAAACTTTGTGCTTGAGTTTCCATTGCTAAGAGACGGAAATGAAAAGGGATTTTTCGAGAAACTGCAGACATTTTTAGACGAATACAGCAAACTCAAGATGGATACCTATGTGCCCAAGAACGCAAGAGACTCTCAAAGACGCGTGTTATGGTACAAGATTCAAAAGCTGTTGATTATCTCTCTGTGTGCCAGCATCAAGACTATACAAGGCAAGGAGGAAAGCATCAACCTATTATCCGGCGGCGAGCCCCAACCCGACAGCGAGGACGAGAAATTGGTATCAAAACTCAATATGACCAGTCTGGAAAGCGAAGAGAACTATCTGGAATGGTTGGGTTGCAACGGTCTCAAGCTGAACGTGGTCACTGCTAGAGATATCAGTGAGAAGCGTACCATCCGTGAACATTTGCACACTGAATTTGTCATTGAAACAAACTTGGTTGTTGCGGACGGCCAAGATGCCCCACCGGTGTACGTTGCTAGACGCCATGGCCAGTTCCGTCAACTTCGCGATGATCTCAAAGCAGCCTTTCCTACTCTCGAATTGCCCAGTGTTCCCTCCAAGGCCCATGATGCTAACAACAAGTCCCATCATCTTCACCGTGAAAAGGACCGCATCATGTTGAGGTCCTACTTGCGTCGTCTCTCGGCTGAAACAGAGGTGGCAAACAGTGACATCTTTAGGGATTTCCTCATGAACGGCTCCTTCCAATTGTCTGCTGAAGAACAAAAGGATGCTGCCGAACGCTTCAAGATGGATGAAAACCGCATTAATGAAGAGAGACGTTTCCGCGCTGAAGTGGACAAGAAGATTGTGGAATTGGATGGTTTATTGGACATGCTCAAGAAGCAAATCATGAAACCAAATGGTTTGCTGGAGGTGTTTGAGGTCATCAAGAAGACTGAAACGATTGACAAATTGCCTGCTGAATTACGTAAAGCCATTGAGTGGGGCCGAATCAAGTAAGTTGTGCATGTGCAAAGGTCTGTGGGTTGATTCGTTGTGTAACTTATGCTGGGCATCATGATAGTTTTGCCTTTGTTCTGCACACCCAGTTCGTCACCTCGGATAGATCGGTCGAGAACGTTGCTAACCTGAAGCGCACTCACTCTCTGATGCCTTACCGTACCATTGCTCAGATTCTCAAGCTCTCAAACCCCTTCTCCATGGTAAAAGGCGTTTTAGATTTGTTTTTGGCTCAGCCGTTTGGCGGCAAGAGTCTTTTCCAAAGGTAAGTTACCAATAGGAAGGGGCGTTTACGCAGTTGACCTCATGCAAAACCGGATAGAATCATGCTGACCAACATGAACGAGCAATCAAAGGAACTCACCAAAGACATCGAAGAGCTTCAACTCAAAATCAATGACCCTCCTCTCTGCCAAAAGGTTGCCAACGCCGTGCAAACCGAGTTGCCTGAAGGTGTCAAGTTGGGCAAGGCTTCTCCCATCACCGAGACTTTGGAATTGTTAAAGAACCCCAACATTGAGCCTATATTGACTCCTCAGCAGATCATCAAGGTAGCATTTGCCAATCAACCGGGTAAACTTGAAGCCCGTGAACTGGTTGAAAACCTCTATAAGCTCTGGATTCTTTACGCTAGAAAGCAAGAGCAAGAAGTGCTGATGTCGCTTGTCTTCCAAGGCGTCACTGGAGAAATCATCAAAGATCTCTTCGCCATCTTTTACGAACCTTTGGCACAGGTTTACAAGGCTGCCAACATTGGTGAAACCATCGGCCATGTTGCCAACTTCATCAACGACCTTATTGAAGTCATTGATAAAATGGACGTTGAAGATGTCACCAACACAGCCCAGCCTTTTATTGATCTGGTTCAGCGCCACGAAGACGAGTTTTATCAGTTTGTTCACAACGTGCATGCTCAAGATCAGTCCAAATTATTCGACAATCTGTTGGGCTACGTAGATAAACTCTTTAGCTTTATTTCCAATGGCATTCCCACCAAGATTGACCTGGATCAAATTGTCACCGAAGCTGGCATCCCACCTGCTGAATACCCCGCATTGAAGAATGAAATTGATCAATTATGCACCTACCACCGTAACCGCAAGGAAAGACATTTGGAACGCAAGCGTCAAAAGCTCATGTCGACCAGCGATGTAGCAGACTCTGAGGAGATGTTTGACTTTTTGCCCGAGAACAAGGAGGTCATTGGCGTCTTTAACGACATGGCAGAGATTGAATACGACAGCGACGAGGATGTGCAGTCCACCATCAGTGGCAGTAGCAGCAGTTTAGTAGCTCACGAAATGACACTTCGTCCTCCTACACTTCAAATGATTCCCAAGATTGCTCCCACATTTGTTGCTCATGTTCAACAAATCATGAAAAATTAAGAATAAAATAATCCATTTATGTGTTTAAAAGAGTGGGATGAAAAAGCTTATAGAATAAATGTTCATGTGATGAGTAAGTATGTGTGTGTGTGTCTGATAAGAGCTGGTTTACCATGGGGTATTGGGCTTATCAGTTATACCTGATATTAATAAGCTTCTCAAGTGCTTCCAGCGATCATAGCAGAGTCGAGCTGAATGTCTTCCCTCAAACTTGATCTCCAAATCTGCCCAGCCTCCTCCATGCAGATGATATAGTACATGATTCAGTAATATCATATCATCTTCGTGAGACCACACTTCATAGCCTCGAATATCTTGATCTGTTTTCGAAGGCGGTGGTAGTTTGGCTGGCATAGGGGGTAATGATGGAGAGGCAAAAGAAATGGGGGATGTCATTGTTTGAGGTGTTGCGGGTGATGGTAATTGTTGGACTTGTTGAGCTAATTCTGATATTCGCATTTGATCCATTGCATAACTGATCATGTCTTTTGTGGTGATTCCATTTTGGAAGGCAGGTTGTGCTTGGCTTTTTTTCTTCTTTTTTGATGGTCTGTTGCTCTGTATTGAATTGCTAATGTGCTGCTGAGGTTGCTGTGGTTCATGGTGACGCTCTTCCATGCCAATCATCTGGATGCCTTTGTTTGCGGTAGGTACTGATTCTTCTTGTTCATTGTCGGAATCTATTAATTCACCATTCTCGTCATACTCAACTATCAACTTTTGGCGCACTATAAGAGTGTACTCAATAAACAACTTTTGATTTCATCCATCAATCTAGCGAATTACCTTTGTTTGGTATCTTTTTGGGAATGCATGGCTTGCCAGTGTTCTTGTAATTCAACATGATGTTGCGAACAGCGGTTCTCGAAAGTCCTGCTATGCGAGCAACGTGCTTTTCAGTTGCCCCAGCTTGATAGGCTCCGACTATCAGCCAACGCTTTGCTTCTGCTGTGTCTCTTGCAGTCCTTTTACTAGTCTTTGCCATGAATTCGTTGGTAAGAAAGAAAAGATGCAAAAAGAAGAAAGAGAAGATGAAAATAAATAAGGGCGCTTATTGCTCTGGTGACAATATCCAAATAAAGGAGACGCTAGATGTAATTGGCCCCTCTTTTCTGGTGACTTCATACCCTTATTGATCCTGTATCTTTGAAATCAAGGTTCTGGAAACATTCCTCAGGGCTTGAACAAGTCGATTGGATGCATATTTATAAGGCTCAAGTACATTATGCTAGTATGAATCTTCAGTAGATCAATTTTTTAGACGTTAATTGCAATAAATCATACACTGGGCTAGCGTTTACATCACGGGCGGCTACTTCCCAGATGAGCAATGTAATTGAATCTTACAATTTGACAATGAGGACAAAATAGAACCCAGTGGTCTTTACCAGTTTATTTTGATCTAAAAGTTACCGGATGAAATCCCCTTCAAGAACACATTAAGCAACATTTTTAGACGTCAGGGCGACATGTTGTTCCTGAATTGATCAGTAAGAATCACTAGATCGATTTTATATTTGATTTTTCTCGTGGCGTTTTGTTGTCTCTCCAACATATTATGCTTGTATATTGGACATAAACGTATCGTGTGTATTTTGATTGAAACCTGCACACCCTTGAATGCTTATTCTCCAGGGATTCTTGTGACACTTATCCTTTCGAAAGAATTTAAGAGCTTTTATCATATAAGACATGCTTTCTGTTTACCGCGTGCTTTTCACAATTAAGAACATTCTGCAATTTTTTATAAATGTTCTGCCTTGTCTTCAAAGAAGATTATAGTTACAATGGTAATCATCTTACATGGCATTGCATTTCCATGCATTGGGATTGTAGACAGCAAGATTACCGCAACATAATTGCGGGCCTATTCTGAGTCTTGATAATAGATATGACTGACCTAGGTATCCACCACTTGTATTAAAGCGTCAAAGCTTGGAAATAATGCTTGAAATCAGAAAAGTATTCTTGCAATGCCTATTGTTCCACCAAAAATGCATAAATCACCATTTCAATAGGCGCTAAAGTGGTTGATTTGGATCTGATTCTATCAAACTCAAAGGAACTCGTATTTCCACCTCGAATTTACGAATAGATATATAGTTACAACCTACTACCAATTCAAAAGTTATTTGTTTTATCTTATTTTGATAAAGCAGATTTCATTGATTGAAATTCCGTTGATTTGATCTGGATTAAAAACACCCTCTGAAATGCCACTCTTACATCGAATCTTGTGCAAAATCAAACATTCAGTGTTGCTGAATAGTAATGTCTTTCAAATAATTCAACATCATTGAGCTTTCATCTACAGTCGTCTCAAAGCTAGTACTATTAGATGCGCTAAATGCGATGGAATTGAGAGAAACTATGAGATTTCACTGGAGCAACCTTACGTGATTATCTCATACTTCAGCTTTATACACATCTCTAGTTATAGAACGTTTCTATTATATATTTTAAATGTACAAACTTGCTCCAAAGACAAGACTCAAGCCATAGCCTCAAAGATGCTTTATTTTATATGTCTCATATGCAACAGATGCAAATTTCAGTCAAAAGAGCCAAATGTCTCAGAGCAATAACAAAAGCTAGAGTAGAAAAGAGTTTTTGGCGCCTGTTAGAGTCCATCAGTGCCTAAGCTTCATTGATACACCTGGAAAAGTGCCAAGAATTCCATGATCCAGAAGCTCCGAGCGGTCAAGCATCTCTAGCTAGTCCAATCTTGTCATATTCCATGATTTATATCTAGTTTGGAAACGCAGTGGAGTGTTTGCTCTTCTTTTTTTAAGCATCTACATAGTTCATCATGGCTCCTAGCATATCAGAATCAACTCTTTGTTACACATCACCTTTGTTTGATCCAAATAGAGTTGATTCAATGGTATCAAAATAGGAGGATTGGGCTCAGTTCCGGTCACAAATACACTGAAAACTAACCTCTCCCCTTTCCATCTGAACACACCTCTGCTCAATATTCGCATCTTCCTTATTGGGCTTTTCTCATTTTATTGTTAATCAACTCTCGTTCTCTTTAAATAAACGAATGTCTGAAGAAAAGAGTAGAAAGCCTGCCAGTAAATATGGTTTAAAATATGGGTATCGTATAACAGAAACTGATTACATCTATAGATACCGCTTTTAAGCAACAGCGACTTAAGGCTTGGCAACCATTATTAACACCCAAAACTGTATTGCCTACACTTTTTGTAGCAGGTATCATTTTTGCTCCACTTGGTGGTTTGTTTTTATATGAAAGCGATACTGTAATGTACACCGCACACTTAATCTTAAATACAAAATACTGATTTATGTATTTTGTTTGTAGGTAAATGAGGTTATCATTGATTATACCCACTGTATGAATGCAAACTCAACCCCCACCTCTCTGGACTCAAGCTTATATTCATACAAGTACACTGCCGAAGGAACTGGACGTAAGATCGTATTTAACAAAAGATTACCACTGAAATCTAAAATGTGTCTGCTAGCAATGTATGCACCAACCTATCGATTTGTACCGAACACCGTAGCTGGAGAGGCTGGCGTCTGTGCTATTCGATTCTCAGTTCCTATTGAGCTCAAGACACCTATCTTTCTCTATTATCGACTTACCAACTTTTACCAGAATCATCGTAAATACGTTAAAAGTCTCAGCTACAACCAACTTCATGGTGATGTAATTACACAAGCAGATGCAGCCAGCTCCTGCTCACCTGTTGCTACTGAGCCCGGCACAGATAAAATCTACTATCCATGTGGATTGATTGCTAACTCTATGTTTAATGGTGAGTACTTGATATTAAAAAGGATAGATATTGGGTTATTGAAGTTGCGTGCTAGATACATTCAGTGTTTCATTTGTGAATCCTCCTGGAAGCGCTCCCAGTTTACCTATGGACTTTAGCGAAAAGGATATTGCATGGCCAGCCGACAAGAAGAGACTTGCGAGCACTTCAATGGATCCTTCACAACTTGTCCCTCCACCCAACTGGCAGAAAAGATATCCCAATGGATATACAGCAGACAACATCTTCCACCCACAAGATGATGAGCATTTTCAAGTGTGGATGAGAACTAGTTGGTACCCTACATTCAGAAAGCTTTATTCGGCCATGAGAGAAGGAACTCTCCAAGCAGGAACTTACGAAGTTAACGTGACATTGAGTACGTATAAACCTTCCACTATCATCATCACTTGCGACTGACTATTCTTCTCTGGGTAGACTATGACATAACTGCTTATGGAGGTACCAAGTCCATTGTGCTTACTGGCACCTCATTTTTGGGTGATAGAAACCCTTTTATGGGTCTAGCTTGGATTGTAATGGGCTGTGTTTGCACCTTTTTGGGCGTTGTCTTCTTGGGTTGGCACTTTTTCAAGCCAAGGTAATAACTATATCTGACATGGCGTGTATGGATTGTTGATTCTTCGTTTATTTCTATAGAAAACTTGGTGATCACGATCGTCTCTCTTGGCAGCAAACCTCTGGGTCTGGGCCATAGACACAATTCTCCTCTTCAAAACCTAACAGCCTTCTTTATACATGTAACTCGTTCATTTCTTTAATTATTTAATAAATCACATACATATGAAATTTGGGTCAATACAATAAGCAATTGAGACAACAATGAAAGTACTCGGCCATGCGAATATTTTACTCGACATTGCTACAAATGACTCCTTCAAAGACGAAAATGAAGGCGATGCTGTTGATAGTAAAGCCAATAACAATGGTACTGCCAATACAGTTGAAGCTAAAGTCATTAATGGCCATGCCGAACAAGAGACTACTACTAAAGATGATGTTGCCTTACCTATAAATGCAAAACACAGTGAATTTGAATACATTTGAGACATAGTTTCTCGCGCTAGAAGCTGTTTTAGATCTTCAGAATAGCACCAAACAATTGTTTTTGACTTGAGCTTACTGACACCTTCGCTCAACTTTTTGGGAAAAAAAAAAAAAAAAACATCATCAAAAACTCATCAAAAAGCATGAGGTACCCCTCAT
>DF836422.1:47833-64885 GCA_000950595.1 Mucor ambiguus
CAATTGAGTCGCTTTTGATCAAAATGTGGCCAATCTGAAGCAGAACGAAAGCGGAAGTTCAATCAACTTTTGGCTGGCAAATGTATCGATGCCCACCTAATAAGGACAATGAATGCTTTTAAAAACTCATAAAAAGACAATTGAGGGCTTAAAAGCACTGATATTTGAACAGACTACTTTATTCTGTGTTTTTTTGCATTCTCATATTTGACGGCTTTAATTGCCTCAAATTGCTTATCCAAATGTGAAATTCAGTGCGAAATGCAAAACTCATCTCATAAAATCAATTCAACAAAGGTGAGAAAGGCACATGTTTATAGAAAAGTCAAATTGCACATTCTTGAAAAAGACAACAACCAAATAATCCTAAGTAAGCTGCAGATGCGAACAGATCACCTAAGGGGCAGGTACACAAACAATTTCAGGCAATTTGTGGTCTGATTAATTGCAAATTTCCAAGAACTTGCGAGCTAAATGTAGACAACAATAACGGAAGATGTTAAAGCTACATAAGTGACGATAAGCCTGGGTGACACATCTAAATTTGAGTATTGGATCTTCCAAAAGTATTTATAATTTTCACATTAAGGCACTAGAATCTTGTTTAAGGTTTCTATTCCCCAGAGTATCAACATACACGACAATCTAATCATAATTATATATAAAAATCTGGCCATATTTTTAAGGATAAACGTTAAAGAAGTATACGTCTGATTGATTGACATTTGCTTTTATGAGATGGTGTAACATCAAATTTGTATATTTCTTATAGCATCTTTTAGAGTTTAGAAAAACGTACGAGATTTGAAGGAATCTCAATTTCCGAAACTGTCAATATTAGTTGAGCATACGTTTTGCCTTGGCGATCAATAATCATTGAGCTCAAACCGCCTCCTCCTGAATAGTAAAATATTAGTGCATTTAGTAGTAATATACATATGCATGGCGTGGTCCTACGTACCCAATGTTGCAGTCAGGACAAAGTTCAAAGCTATTAAACCGGGTAAGTCGTATCTGACTACCGTGCCTTTACATACATGTTGCATGTGTTCTGATACAACTTCCGCTGTTAAAGATCGCTTTATAAACGGATAAAATGTGGGGTCTCGAGCGATGATGCCTATTGAGAGAAAGTTTTTAGTATTGTTCCATGGTTAAGCTTCTAATCTTTACCTATGTTGCTAACATCTCCTTTATCACCGCTTCTACCATAAGCTAAATCAATCAATTTGACCTTGATGATATCTTCTTTGTCATCGATTACAGCTTCAGGAACAAGTGTTACAGGAGCCGGATTTTGGAATGAGTGGCTGTCATCCCAAGGACCCCAAGGAACAACTTGTTTCTTCTGATTGCCTAAAAAGAGAATAGTTTCTACTTGAGCTTTGGGATACAGACCAGGGAAATGAATAAGGTTTGGAAATGGTTTTGCGCGTTCAAAAAAGCCAGTGATACCAGGAGCCATATTTGTCACTGGCTGTTGATGTGAAATGAGAAAATAGATTATTACTAGATTTGTACAAATATTTATAAATATCCTCGAAACCTACAGAGACAAATTCAATCGATAGCGCCTTTAAGGCCTCCGGATCATCATGATGGCCTGTCATTCTTAATACGACCTCGCGGATCTCATTGGCATTCTTGGAATTTGATGGGCTAACATGATAGATGGTTTAGATCTAGATGAATACTCTGTCACTTTACTATGTTACCCGTAAAGAGATTCTCCACCAACTGCTTCGATATTGAAATCCCTGAATTCCGCTATACCATTCTCTCTATAGTATGCATTCACTCGATCTCTTACTGCTCTTCCAACAGCCTCCGCCTACATAAGCAAAGCAACAGTCAGAACCGCTCGCTTGGCATCTCGAGTAGCATACCTTTTCTTTGGCTTCGTGCCCTCCAATGACGAGTTGTCCAGACAACTTCCAACCGTCCATAAAGATACCACAGCATTTCAGCCATGGTGTAGGTGCGCGGCCTTGTGCCCCTCGTACAAGGACACGATCAGGACCTATTTGCGTCAAATTTATCTGGCGCAAGTCCAAAATAACATCTGGCAGAATGTAAAGGGCAGGATCGAGACTTTCATACAAGATTTGTTCGGATACTGTAGCAACCGAAACGAGACCTCCTGTTCTATCTGGTTTTGTAATGACAAATTCACCAGAGTTACCATCGAATTCCACGATAGGATATCCCATATAAGCAAAGCCACCGTAATTTGAATTTGCAGCCAGTTTCCAATCAGTAAAGTTACCGCCAGTGGCATGGCAACCACATTCGATAATATGACCAGCAAGTGATGCAGCAGCCAGCAAGTCATATGGTGGCGGCTTCTTGTTCCATCCAAACTCATGCATCAAGGGACCAACGACTAATGCCGAATCCACTACACGGCCAGTAATAACGATCTGAGCTCCGGCATCTAAAGCAGCGCAAACGCCTCTAGCACCAAGATATGCATGAAGTGATACAATGTGCTCTTCGGAATCGGGTAGTCTATCTGAATGCAGTTGGTGGTTTGTAGGTGAAACAGGAGAGAACGGTGTAAATTTTTTGAACTGATTCAGAGATACAGTTGCTAGACCGTCTTGCTCGACAGACGCCATTAAATCATCTCCTACTACAGCAGCTACCTTGACATTTGGCATGTTCAGCTCCACAAGCAACTCTTCAACAATTTCTTTCAGCAAGATCGGATTGAGGGCGCCCGCATTAGTCACAATCTTTGTCCCATTATGGATGGCATCAGGCAGAATGCGACGAAGGACATAATTTGGGAACTGAGCGACATACTCTTTGCTACCATCATCCTTGAGACCCATGTACTTCATCATACGACGTTGTTTCCGCCGGATAGCAAAGATACCCATCGTGATCTCTATAACAGGAGGAGTATTTAAGGTTACTTCCACCTTGGATTTGCATGAAAAGCACTAACATCGTACCTGCAAGGTAATCGGCAACCAGATAATCCAGGCTTGAACCCTCGTGCTTGACTAATTGAACAGCAGCCTCTGGTGAATCACCATAAAAGGCAGAGTAACAGCCAATTCTTATAGGTTTTGTCATTTTATCCTGTTTCAAAGTAATGGAACACAGCAATAGCAGTGAAGAAGTCAAAAATGAGAAATGTTAAATACATTTTCCCTCAGAAAATGTGTGGGGTAAGAAGAAACTAAAATCTCTCACACAGGTAGATTTGTGATGCCCAAGCTTTGGATTAGTAGTTTTGATTTAAGAGATTTTAGGGAATCAGCTCGTGAAAACCACTTGAGGATGAATAGCAATTTTTTGATTTAATGCAAAATTAGTCTCCTCCGCTTCAACTCGATATATTACTATCGTGCTCAGCAAGAAAAGCTCGCACCTGGGTGGTGCTGTTGAGACGTCACTGGATGTTTGATTGGGGATTTTAATATTTCACCTTTTTTTTCACATCTTTTGCACTCCCAAAGAAGCAACTCGACACGAAATTAGCAGCAGAAAAGACGGCAGTAGCAATTTCTCTTATTCGTCTCTATTACATCTACTCAACATTATAGTCAATGGAAACAAACTTCAGTCAAGTGTGCAGTCGGCTGTTTTACAGTGGCCTTCTCGCTGCCATGGTAACAGACAGAGACGGAGTGATCATATTAAAAAGTAACCCTAGAAACGGATTTGCATAGCAGCTTCACTGACATTTCGATTTTCCAAAGGCGTTTCTGACAAAGCAAAGGAGGGAATGACTGAGCCCATCATACCAACCACATTTTCCATAGCTAACAACCAAGTAAGTGCTTGTGTGCACTATGAATCATGAGGTCATATTCAGTTGGAGAACCAATAACTAAGCACATCCAACAAACAGGCTTCAAAGCTTGGACTTGCCCATAACAAGAGCATCATCAGTGTATATGAACAATACCAAGTCATTCAGCTGGATCAATCGCCATTAGTTATCACATTGGTAGCAGATTCCACAGCTAATACAGGTAGGCAATATTTCCCTCTTGTGAAATCATATGTTACTCATCTTTCAAATGCCAGGGCTTTTCATGAATCTCGGTAATGATTTGTTGAAGTTGACGGAACCATTGGTGGATGCGATGAATGAATGAATAATGCAGTGATACCCACCACTTCAATAATTGACATTTTAAGATATTTTCATGCAAAATAGTAGAGGAAAAAAAAAAGATAAAAATAAAGTGGGCCAATCAATACAACTATGGCATTGGGCAGCTTTCTTGTAACGAAAAAAGGCACCAGTTAAATTATGAAATGTCTGTGTTACTTGCACTATTTCATGATCTGTTTAGTAAGAATTGGAGTTTCAAGTTTTTTGGTTTAAATGATACATGGACCATAAAATTGCCATAAATGGTCGACATATTTTTGTCGAGTAAAAAACCTATATAAACCCAATGCAGTTTTCAACATTTTCCCTTTTTTCTTCCTCTATCCCTCACTAAAATTACAAACACTTTTTCTCTTCTCTTTCTCTATACCATCTTTATATCCAAATAACATGTCAACAAGCGGTTGGTTTTACATTCGATCTACAAGCACAGGCAATGTTGTCGCTGCTTCTGCAAATACTGAACAAGATTTACTTCGCTCACAAGTTATTGTAACTCCACCCACACTATCTGATCATGAACTTTGGTGTTGGAAGGGCCAGTTTTTATGCAACAAAGCAAACGATCTTGTGCTTGACATCAGAAAAGGCAGATTGAGATTGATTGAAGACACAGAAATTTGCTTATACACACCAAAACCATTGGAAGATGCACACAATCAGCTTTGGAGTGTCAGAGAAGATGCTGTTGATGCCTACGGCCGACCACTGCCTGGCTCATACATTTACTCACTTTGCAGCAATGAATGGGTTCTTGACGTGCAGCCTACAGATCAAGGTGTCCAAAAATTAGTGCTGTTTCCTTTGCAACCAATTGACAATGATAATCAACGTTGGATTTTTGTGCAAGAAGGTCAATTGGATCTCAATGTATCTATCAAAGACTCCCTGTCCATGGCAACAAAAAATAATATCAACGGTTCTTATTTTTCAATGTCGGAATCACTTATTACGCCACCCGGCTCTGTATCCTCTTCACCTGATTATCCCACAACGGCCAATGAAGAATATCCTCAGGGTCTAACTCCTGCAAAACGTGGATCACACTCTGCTATTTTCTCAATGGAGGCATTCAAGGACTACTACAATCGAGTTTATGCAACACAAGAAGCCAATGTCAGGTACATACATATTCTAGACATTTCTAGCCAAGCAATGTACTCATATTTCTCCATAGTGACAAAGGCATTGCCATGGCTTCTGCTTATCGAGTCTTTCAAGATTGGAAATTAGATCAGATCAGCAGCGATATCATGACTGGCTTTCCCCTCTCATCTTCTAATGAAGTACGTTCTCGACTTCAGATGCTGACACAAAACGAGGTATGTGGTATTTTAAGCATGCGCAATTCACAAATATTAACATGATATACGTTATAATCAGGTTTCCAAACTATTATCAAATAGCGACATGTATCCTAACAACAACAAGGAAAATACCAGCAACCTCTCTAGCCGTCTCATCACACAACTCTATGATCAAACGCCCATCTCACCTTAACACAAATGTCTGATATCTACTCTATACCTTCCTTTTGTGAACACACATTCCTTTTGATCAAATTACCATCTTTGTAATTAGTTTTCTTTTATATTCACTGTACGACATGCTTATTTTTGCCGGCAATCCCCGTTTCTTTTCTCAAACCAAACCGCTTTCCGAATGCCTTTTAATACTTTTATGATAATCACCTTGAACTTATGAAATATCTCCGTCAACCATTCTCCTATTACAATACTCAACCCCTTCATTCACACACTCACACACTGCTCGCACATGTAAAACCAGAACTCTATTATATTCATCTTCCACCTTGTACATTAATCTCTTCTTGTGGGGCAATTCAAGAAACCAACAAGAACAACAAAAGCTAAAAAGTTTCTATCACTTACTTTCTGTTTATATAGCCTTTAAATAATAATAACACATTTTGACATTATACCATTTCTTTTTGTGATTTACGTATGGAATACAATTGCATCTGTGCGCAAACAAAGTGAGCGTGATAACGAAGCACAAAGTAATAATGTAAACCAGCAATATGTGGTACAAATAACCTGAATTGTAAATTCAATAGGGCTGATTTCACGGAAAACGGAATATCAGTCATTATATATATACACACACACACAGGGAAAGTGTGTGCGATGGTCTGATGATGATTGTACATAGTAATCTTCGTTTCAATCAAGACTCCCGAACTCAAATTATGTGTAATGTGGCCTAAACGCTCAAATTTCTAGACAAGAGCGCGCATCATGTTTAAATCCCACACTGATAGAGTCTTGATCATTTAAATTGAGAATACATCAGACAATTTATTTCTTATTTCTTATTAAATATTACCAATAGCGTATAGACTCGATTAGCATTGATAGTATATGCATATATGCGATGCGCACCCCCTTTTTTTTATAATAAACAAAGTATATATAAAAAACATTGGATTAGTGAATATAGTAAGTAGCTGATTTCAATCATGGTAAACCAAAGCTGCATAATAGCTTGTACTCTGAAAAATGTCATACGCACATCTATTAAGGGAATACGGAGCGACCCAAAATCGATGGAAATGACGAGTTACACTGCTTAGACGCACACATATTACATGTACCCTTGAACTCTAAAATCGCTATCTTTCCGTACTTGAAAGATGCCAACAGATAGCCATTGTATTATAGACTCCAGAGATCTTGGCTTCTACAAAATTCTCAAGTAGCATGGATGCTCGTCATTGAGGTTACAGCATCTTTTTTTACCAAACATATCAGCGGTAGCCAACTGAATGATGGTGAGAACATTTACTAATTTGTACAAACCCTACAAAAAAAAAATTAAATTTTACTATCTCTTGGTCCAAGGTAATAGGTTTAAAGAAAGGGCAATTCCTATCTTTAAAAGGCTTCAGGTATGCAGCATGGAAGGTTTAATGAATTTTATCTCGCTCCTTGAACGAAGCAAGCGCAGCACCAAGGTCTTATAACAAGCCGTATGGTCTTCTGTATTTCAACAGATTGATCTGTGAGCCAATTATATAGAGATCTCTCTTCAGTTACACATGAATTCTGGGTCACTAAAAAGAACTACTTTCTCGCTTATAAAGCGCATCTATGTGCGCTAACCAAAATTTAGATTTTTACTAAAATCCGGACTTAAACCCCTTTGTTACATACACTCATCTAATGAAACAGATTCTTCTTTTAATTTTGTGCTTCTAGAAGTTGATTTATTCTTCTTGGCTGCAACATAGACAAGTTCACGCACATAATACCATGTATCATTTATGTACATTTTTAATAGATGTGGCAAAGTTTTCATGATGTGATCTGTACGATACCACTTATACACATTTAAAGAAAAAGCGAAAGAAATTGGCCGCCCTATACTTCAGGATTTAAGCTCACACTGACAAAGGATGACAAAGATACCTATCTCTTTGTATCAGGACGATGCAAGGTTACAGAAACATACACCTAATTAGAAGCATTCGAAATCCCTTTCGTGGTTAACATGTATTTGAATTCAAATATAATATGGCTTTGAAGTCCAATTTACAGATATGAGGTGCATTTGTGATACCACAGAAGGGCATAAATGGCAGGAATCATAACATTTTGAACGAATGAGATTCTCAACTATGCTCATTAATGGTCAGGTACGTGTAGTTTAACGTAACCCACACAATTTAAGCTTGGCCTTTGTTTAGATTTGATGATAAATTTCGCATATTCCCATGCTCTAATTGTATGTATTCCTTCTCCTTATTTGAATTGTTTTTCAAGTGCTGTACCATGTGCCATGAACCAATTCTATGAAAGAGAGAAGACACTGGAGTTAAAGTTCTTGTATGGCTGGTTGTATTAGCAAATCAAGGTACACATAAACAGCTACTAATGACTAGTGTGCATAGGTATATTTAATTTGATATAAACTTTAAGTTAATCATCAAAGAATAGTTTAATTCATGGCCGGCTTCATTAAGCTTTGATATATAGTAACCAAGGCTGGATTGATCACAACATCCTTGATCTAATGCATAATACATAAGGCTTGGCTAATAGTAATTGCTCAGCATTCATCAAAAACAGCTTTCGGCACTAACCTTCATAGCTTAGAGAATATATATCAAGCTAATTAGTGCTTAACATGCTCCAATTAGTACATCAATACCCGCATCAAAGTCATTGTGGATAAAGCAAGGCATTCTCGTTGTTGAGAAGGATCAGTAAATTAAACTTCAGCGCAGCGAAAGCTGCTTGTAAAGTTTAAAGCGTGTTTTGTGTGGAAACCGCAACTTTAGTAAGCTTTAATAGCACCAATCCTAAAGATAACCTTACTAACTGTTTTTTATTGGATTAATCTGACTCTTGGCTTTCGAATGGTATTTTTCTTATACTTTTAGCTTGCTTCAACAATGCACATTCCGATTTTGAAAATTCATTACTTCAAAAGTGCAGAAAAAGGGTGGGTTGACAACTCGTCTTGATTTGAAAGTGCTCGAAATACTCGCAAAACATAGGCATATATAGTATCAAAAGAACCATCGAGAGCCAATAAAATGTTTGATAATGCTATTTGGCTCTATGAACGCTGCTTAATATGCTTTTCAAGCAGGTTTCTACTATTCTAAGCTTTTGACGCGTTTACCAACAGTTGGCTGGGTGTCGCCTGATGCTCAAGAGATGCTTGGCAGTTCTCAAGCCGATCATTTTTAAATGCTTTCTACATAATAATAAGAATGCGAATAAGCAAATCTATCATTATTCACTATCTTAAAAACGTATCCACGTTATTTGCGTGAATTGAGCAAGCAGAACGCTGGAATCGATTATTTAGAGTGCGCTGCTGAAGTTATTATGGATACCGTTTACATGATTGAGCAGTTTCATATTTACTAGGCATGTTAATGCAAATCACCAGCTGGTTTTACTTGGCATGAGAGCACCCAATCTAATGTTGGCACATACGACATTAAATGTTCTTAGTCCCTCAAACAAAGAAGATTACTCGTGGTAGTCAAGTTTACTCTTGAGTAACTCGATTCATACAAAAGTATGCAGTGAAACTTCCAGTATCAATATCGTGTATCAGATCTTCCATAATTTATAATCATGTTGAGTGGTGGATCAAACATGATTTTGTTTCTCTGTGTTCCAAACCAAACGAGTTGCTGATACAAATCGACAATCTTATTTCCATATCAATCTAGAAAAACTTTGCGAGACGAAACTCATGGCTGATAGCACTCTTCAGTTTCTCGAGATACTGCACGTGGTTAATGCAAGCAGAGGCGCTTTTCGCAATGATGGCGCTGTATTATATATGTTTTTCTGTTTAAAATGATGCTACTACTAGTATGTTGCACAACCGAATTAAGATGAATTTGCAGAATTTAGATAATCGAGTTCTTTCATTTCGACAATTTCGCAAAAGGATCAAAAAATTGCTTGGCTTTATACCAAATGTTGAAAAAGCCGAGCAACATTTGCATTTACATTTGCAGGAAAGGAATTATCCGTTTGGCCGAATACTTTTTTGATTTCAAAGAATTATTCAGAAACAAAGGCTAAATATACATTTTATCTCCAATGTCAAAACGGTTCAATCTTTCCCGATTGGAATGAAAAAAATAATCAAAAGTGGGGATATAGGTCGTATAATGAAAGCTTCAAATACATCAAACACCAGTGTCAACCCCACGTGTGCTATTTGATTGGCCTTTTCGAAAAGAGAGGCAGTTAAATTCAACTTTTTACAAAGTTGAAACCAAGAGGAAATAATGGAAAAATCGAGGGATGTGCCCAGCTTTTTTTTTTTCTTTTTTTTTATGGATGACCGATGTACATGACAAAAGATGCGCGCAAGCGCGGTTGATGCATGTAAAAGTAAGCTTGATAAATTAATGAATCACAGCGTAACTTTTGAATGCAACATATTCTATGTTGCGATGATGTTGACTCGAGTTTGACATGCTTTGAATTTTTATACTTTTGGAAATGTAAAAATAACCATGCTTTTTAGAGTCAGAACAAGTTGAATCATGTCATTTACTACATGTGAGGTCGTGTGGGTGAGCTGTCAGCCAATCAATGTGGCCCCCATCTTGCCATATCCAGTTAATTAGGCCCTTAGATTAGTGGAAAATATTGGTAAACCCAGGCTCCGGTTGAACCCAATGCTCAACATCCAAAAACATCTGTGTGTTGTATATAAAAGTTTTTTTTTTTCTTTCTGAAGATATAAAACCCATATTCTGAAACTTCTTAAAGCGACACTTTATTCTTTTCACTAATTTTTTTGTCATTTTAACCTTTTGGTCTTCCTATAATGAGATTTTCACATACATTGCAGTTAAATGCAGTGCCAGAATGGATTGACAGCTACGTCAAGTAAGAGTCCCTGCTAAATGCCAACATAACAAATGTAGATTAACTTTTTTTTTTGTAGCTATGACACATTGAAAAAGCTGATTTTCCAGTTAGAGAAGGAAAATGTCGATGAAATTAATGCCAACGAAGATCCCGAAAAGATGCTCGAGCACAAGCAAGATGGCGAAGCAAGATTTTTGACAGCTCTCGATGTTCAGCTTGAGAAAGTGTTTGATTTTTACACCCAAAAAGAATCCGAGCTCTATGGCATGCTTGATCAGATTGACAATGAAATCGACAGTAATGGTGATCTGAACAACGACGGTGATTATCCTGACACCAAGGCTCATTTATCCCCTCTCGAAAACCTTGATTCTACATATCGCTTCCCTAATGCCATGAGCGAAAAGGATGATACCGGATATCCAGTTGAAAGAATTGAGCAAATTGCCCCTCAACGCCGTGGCTCCAGAGCCTCTCGTGCATCCCGTCGCCCCTCTCGCCAATCATTTGAATCTCGCATGTCCATGGACAACGCGGATGACTTTTTGATGGAACAACTCACAGATCTGCGTTCTCAACTCATCTTGCTCTACATCTCCTTATCCGAACTGGAGTCTTACGTTGAATTGAACCGCACTGCTTTTGAAAAGATCCTCAAGAAATACGACAAAGTGCTGGAAGGAAACTTAAAGGAGCAGTATCTCAACAAGATGGTCATGGACAGCCGACCTTTCATGCCTGAAACCATGAACGTCCTTAAAGAACAGCTGGCTCGTATTGAAAGTATCTTTGCCAAGGCATTCTGTGGCGGTAACCGTACTGTCGCTCTGCGTCAAATGAAGAGTCATTTGCGTGATCAAGTTACTTTTGAGCGTAATACTGTATGGAAGGACATGGTGCGTCAAGAGCGCAAGGTCAATGACACTAAACTCGTCGTCCCCAAAGTCACCAAGAAATACAAGATTCCCTTTACAAAGTTTAGTATTGAATCAGGTCTCCTTCGTCAACTCCTCTGCTTTGCTTTCGCCATTACTGCTTTCATCATTCTTCTCTGTGTCGATTGTTTTGGTGATCGCCAAGAAAACTATTGTTTTGCCTTGCTGATCTTCTCTGCCATCATGTGGGCTACTGAAGCCATCCCTCTTTATGCTACATCCTGTCTCATCCCCTTTTTGATTGTGCCGCTTGGTATCATCAATGATGCTAACGGCAATCAAATGACTGCAAAGGCTGCTTCCAAGGCTGTCTTCCAATCCATGTACAGTGGTACTATCATGATGCTTCTCGGTGGGTTTGCTCTTGCTGCTGCTCTCTCCAAGTACGGTATTGCCAAAGCATTTGCTTCCCATGTTTTGAGTCGTGCTGGTACTCGTCCTATGTGGGTTTTGTTGGCCATCATGTTTGTCTCTGGTTTTCTCAGCATGTTCATCTCCAATGTTGCTACTCCTGTGCTCTGTTTCTCCTTGATCGACCCTATTCTTCGTACCTTGCCTGACAGATCTCGTGTAGCACCTTGCTTGATTCTTGGTATTGCTCTTTCCAGTTGTATTGGCGGTATGACATCTCCCATTTCTTCCCCTCAGAACATTGTCACTATTCAATACATCAATCCCAACCCTGGATGGGGTCTCTGGTTTGCTGCTGCCTTGCCTATTGCCGTCTTATCCATGTTTGTTTGTTGGGGACTTTTGTTGCTTGTCTACAAGCCTGCCAGAGATACTCCTCACTTGAACACTATCAAGCCTACCAAGGAGAAGATTACCAAGACCCAAATCTTTGTCTGTCTAACTGCTCTTGCTACCATTGCTCTCTGGTGTGCCGAGTCTTCCATTGAATATGCTTTGGGTGACACTGGTATTATTGCTGCCATTCCATTATTCGTCTTCTTCGGTACTGGTATCTTGAACAAAGATGACCTTAACAACTTTCTGTGGTCTGTCGTTGTGTTGGCTCAAGGTGGTATGGCTCTTGGTAATGCAGTTACTTCATCTGGCTTGTTGCAAGATATTGCTACCCGTCTCAAGGATGGTATCTCTGACCTGCCTGTCATTGCTATTTTAGCTGTTTTCTGTTTCCTCATCTTGGTGTTTGCTACCTTTGTCTCTCATACAGTTGCTGCCCTCATTATCGTGCCTATTGTCAAGGAAGTTGGCGAGCAACTGCCTATCCCCCATCCCAATCTGTTGGTCATGGGAGCTGGTTTAGCCTGTTCTGCTGGTATGGGTCTCCCTGTCTCTGGCTATCCCAACATGTCTGCTATTATGCTTGAAGATCCCTCTGGCAAACCCTACTTGTCTACAAAGGATTTCGTTATCACGGGTATTCCTACTAGTATCATCTGTACCGTGTTGATCTTTACTCTTGGTTACGGTATCATGTCCGGCATTGGCTATTAATCTGTATTCATTCATTCTCCCATTTTCTTTCTCCCATCTGTTTTATATATATATTTGCTTCCAAACTTCTAAAATTTCCATCTTTTAGGCTGTGTATACCGTTTTCACCATTCTTTCCACTAGTCGTCTTTATAAATTATACATTCATGCAAATTAGCAACAAGTAATAAAATATCATCTCATTGCAATTTTATTTTGAAAATACATGATGGCATGCATTTAGCTGCAATTGATCTAGTGAATAGCACACAATATTTAACGACACAGGTGGCTCTTCAAAGTAGTATTCCTGAAACACACTGGGTGAAATTGGCACCAGTGCCTTGATCTGATTCATGTAGTAGTAAAAGGTTGTACTTTGCGACTTTTTCTCAGAAACAGACACCAAGACAGCGTCCGTGGCACCATAATCTTGTACAATGATCAGTTTCTTGAATTGTGTAAAAGGCATGTTGATAGTGTTAATGGTTCTCATGGCCAGATCTGTTGAAAAACTGCATGCGTCCAATTTCAGGTAGTAGAGACTTGTAGCATACAATTTTGAAAAGTTGTACAGAGATGTTGATGAAGTAATCAATGATCTTTCCATGGATACAAAAGTCAACTGATGATTTGATAGCAGCGTTTCGTCCTGGATAGATGATTCCATATCAAAAGAGCCTTGTACTAGGTTGAACACTTTCAAATTGGGACAGAAGGATGTAAGTATCGTTTCCGTAGATTGTACGTGGCCCAGAAAAGAAGATGGAAGCTGGATACTTAATTGGTCCAACAGATAGCCATTATCTTGCAACAGAGCCATATGTGGCAAATCGTTTACTTCCATACCAGCAGGCAAACGGCCCTGATATCTGAGGCTAAGTCTGCCTATTTGTTGATTTGATGCTGTTTCTTCACTGTGATAGACAAGATCTGGTTGACCCGTTGTGAATGATGAGCAGCTACCATAGCTGATGTAGAGTTTGGGTCCAGTCCTTGCGTAATAGAATTGCCTGACTAACTGGTGCATAATGGCGTAGTTGGGTACAAACAAATCAATATGAGCTTGATGCAAGCAGGTCAAAAAACGGATCATGTGAGCAATTGCCTTCTGCAAGTCGTCTGACCAGCCGAATGCGTCGTTTGTTGGCTGAGAAAAGTGTAACATGAGTTTTTGCAGTTGAGGAAATTGATGAGTGATGGTTTGAATGAGCTGAGGATTCAGTGTATTGGATGTTAGTTTGAGCTGTCGCAGCTTGGGCACCAGGGCAGCGTTGTGTGTTGTTGTAGATGTCGTGTTTGATGTCATGATCAACTGAGTGATGTTTGGGCATTTAATCAGTGTGGGTATAATATCATACAAGCTGGTGAAACCATGTCGAGTTGTTATCTTTAATGTTTCCAGATGCGTAAATGATTTGATCATATCGATGAAATGCTGTTTGCTAGATTGCCATTCGGTGATGTGTAAATACGACAATGTGGATTTAAAGTACAGAAACTTGTCCAAACTCTGCTTGTCAGCCATCACTTTGAACTGTGGAACTTTCCGCAGCCGTTTCCAGTGCTGTTGGCTATCAACCGACATGACATTGTTCCAAAACATGTTGGAAGGGAACTGAAGCTCTTGAAGGTTTGGACAAGCGGCTGCCAAATGTTGAAAATCCGCGTTGGTTGGCATGAATTTTGTTTCCAATGCAACCTCATAGCGAATGACAAGCGATTGAATGAATTGGCCTGGCGTAGGCAGCAGATAACCACCAGAAGCTATGCATTCAATGAACTTTTTGAATCGAAACAGGTTGTTGAAGTTGAGATCACCATGCTTCTCCTCAATGACAACCTTGCTGTAGAAGGCGCGTTTCGCAGGTACATGCCACGAACGACAAATAAACTGACAAACAAGCTGATCTTGTTTGTTTGTGTGATCAAATATACAAGATAACAATTCAATTGGCAAGTCGTTCATGATATGAACAAACAATAAGAAAAAAAAAAAAGTAAAAGAAAGGGAGAGAGCCAAAAAGTATCCTAGGCTTTTGCTTGATTTATGTGTGGGGATCCAACCAATGAGATGAAGATGGTTTGTTTACAGGAGATTCATGTCATCTATGCTGTGCTCCTTGAACGTAATACGATGCGCTTATGGACAGATAAGATAAAGCCAACATCTAATCTAATGACGTGCGAGCATTTTCATGGCTACAAGTATGTAAAATCATTATTTAGTATCGCATGCATTTTAATTGAACTCGCTACAATAACATATGCATTTATTTATTAGTACGGGGAAACGAGCCCATTCAAAGATTTCAATACAAACTTGGAGATTTATTTACCTATATAAAAAGATACTTTCAAGAGCTAAAGCCAATGTATTGGTGTGCTCATCTTATTATTTCTTACACAACTCAGTTAGTATGAAAGTATTGGACTCTGCAAGATTCGGATTTGTCTTTGCCGCCATCTTACTTGTTAGTAATGTGCAGGCTGCCTGTCAAGGTGACATCGTGGTAGTTACACAGCAAGACATGGATCAAATGCGTAACTGCAAGACGTACGGTGGCAACATTCTGGTCGACAACTCGGGCGCTCCTGAACTCAAGCTGAACGGCGTTGAACTCTTGGAGGGTGACTTGATCATCTCCAACAACAATGGTCTTCAAAAACTGGCTTTCCCCAAGCTGCAAGGCATCAATGGTCAACTCAAACTTGTCAACAACAAGCTGTTGAGCACAATCGACATGAAACAACTTTATGCTATTCGTAGCCTCGAAGTCTCTGTTCATCCTGCTCTCAACGACCTTAGGTTCCCCGCTGGATTATCTCAAGCTGAAAAGATTATTATTGCTGATACGACCATCACCAAGGTTGATGGCTTCAAGATGACCTCGGCCAAGGAGGTCGAAATTTCCAACAATATCTATCTAAAGAGCTTATCTTTTGGCAACATGACTACTCTTGGAAGTATCCTTGTCTCTGCCAATTCACCTTCTTTACGTTTGGATGTAAGTCATCGTAGCAGTGTGTGCTTATTAGCGGTATTTGCTGACGTTTTTTGTTAGTTGGGTCAAATTGACGGTGTTCGTGAAGCCACTTTCCGTAATGTAGCTCAAATATCTTTGGACAACCTCAAGAAGGTGCTTGGTGATATATCCTTCATCTCCAACTCGTTTGAAAGCTTGGAAATGCCTGCTGCGACTGATATTTCTGGTACCTTGACACTGACAGACAACATCAACCTCAGCAACTTGTCCATGCCTCAATTGGGTCACTTGGGCGGTGCCCTTTCAGTTGGAGGAAACAGTAAACTCACCAATGTCAATGCATTCCCCAATCTTCAACAAGTAGATGGTACGCTTGATATTACGGGAGGTTTTGATGAGGTCCAGTTCCCTGCCTTGAATGATGTTCGTGGCGGTCTCAATGTGCAAACATCCAGCAACTTTTTCTCTTGTGATGCTATGAACAAGCTCAAGAATGGTGTCATCAAGGGCAACTCTTTCATCTGTAAGGCTGCTGTTGCCAAGCCAAAGTCCAACATCAAAGGAAAAGGTGGCGCAGGTGGCTCTGATTTCATTGAAAACGCTGGCAGTACTTTGTCTTATGGCTACTTGACCATTGCTGGTGCTGCTTTGGCTTACTTGATTAATGCCGTTTGAAGCAATCCATAATATAACACTACTATTACTTAATAAACTCATTTAAAATATACTCACATCTAGAAGGATTTTTTGCAGTTGCCAAGCTTAATGGTATTGCAGACATAGTTATAACTTATACTGTAATTGAACCGTTTGATTGAATACCTACGAGATACTTACAAAAGCTTGTATCAATCACAGCATCTGACACTTCGTTTGCTGGTCATGCTACTTGTTGTCTAAATCTAATTGTATCTCCGATAAGCATATGCTCTAGATTGGTCGAATCTAGCAGCGAATCGACTCAATTGATCTCTCTTGCAAAATTTGACTATATGAACTGTGATAATCATCCCAAGCTTCCTTAAGCTTCCTTAATGTAATTTTTGAGGCGCATCCAACGGTATCAACTAATAAAGTATTATTAATAAAGTTACTGAGCAATTATCAAAAATATGAAATGAGGTTTTGCGCGAAAATATGGAAATTATGCATATGAAGGTCTCACAAAAGTGCTTTCAGGGGTTGCT
>DF836422.1:73805-93982 GCA_000950595.1 Mucor ambiguus
GAATTGCTCAGTAACTTTATTAATAATACTTTATTAGTTGATACCGTTGGATGCGCCTCAAAAATTACATTAAGAAAGCTTAAAGAAGCTTGGGATGACCATTACAGTTCATATAATCAAATTTTGCAAACAAAGCTACTTGGTCGATTTTTGATCGAAATCTGGCCAATCTGGAGCAGATTAGGCGAAGTGGAGCGGAGTTATAACCTGGTTTGGCTTATACTAGAACTAGTGTCTTTCAGATAAGGACAATGGATGTTTTCGAAGCCTACGATACGCTTTTTACTAGCTACAGAAATGCCCAACCAAACAATAGTAAACACTCTCAAACGTAGACGAACCTCGCTACATCAAAGAAATGCCAGCCTTCAAACTACAGCTTGTTTCATGATCTGCGCTTTCCCAAATGTGTGAGTTACACTACTAATTCAGTGCGCCTACGGACCGGACATTGCCCGGTGTTTATCCACAGATCAAGTAACTATTGTAGGAGCGAAGAGGAGGAAGCAGCATGTGGGGGGACAGGCAGTGGAAGCGAGAGATTGAAGGCAATCGAGAAAGGCGTAAGTTGATACACCCTCCTCTTTCATCACCTATCTTTAGACATGTCTGGATCCGATCGGTAAGATGAATGCAAGATGTATTGACAAGAGTGAAAAAGATGAATGGATGTAGTTTGTCAGATGGATACACGGATGATGGATTGAAAGCATAGTTTGATTGGAATATCTAGATTTCTTGCATTTTTTTCACTCTTGGATTTTACACAACTTGGAAGTGCCTCATGTATAGATGCTAATATGTATACTTGTATTTAGTTTGTACAGCAAGGGCCGCGTCTTGGGTTTCGAACGTGCCAAGCGTACCCAAAACCCCAACGTCTCTCTTATCCAAGTTGAAGGTGTTCAAACCACCAAGGATGCTCAATTCTACCTCGGTAAGCGTGTTGCTTATGTCTACCGTGCTCAACGTGAGGTCAATGGTTCCAAGATCCGTGTCATCTGGGGTCGTATTGCCCGTACTCACGGTACCAATGGTGTTGTCAAGGCCCGTTTCCGCAAGAACTTGCCTCCCAAGGTCTTTGGTGCTTCCGTCCGTGTCGTAAGTTGACTTAAAAGTTGTAGCAAATAGAAAGGCATGTCGACTAATTGTCCTTGTTATAGATGCTTTACCCTTCCAACATCTAAATTACTTTTAATTTAGAAGAAACGAGAATTTAAACTTGAGAAAATAAAGCAGAGAAGTCTATAAGATGAGCTTTATAAGCATGCTATATTTTACATCCACCGTATCAGTTTCCGCATGTGTGTGTCTTGATATCTGGATTGGTCATTGGAAGATTGGATTGTGAAATAGTAGTGCAAGCGTTTTAAGGAGAGAGGTGAATGGCATAAACGAGCGCTAAAGAAAAGTAGCCTAGTTTTGGAAAAAGCATTGCTTGACATCGGGTAGGCAAGCAAATAGTGCAGGTACTGAGAATTTACGATGGGCTCGGAAATGAGAGATGTGAGGGTCAAATTCAGAATGGAAATCATTCGTAATAGAATGTGAACCAGATGTTATATGAGGCGTATTGCAAATTATGCTTCCAAAAGTGATTTAGGAACTTGCGTTTGCTTCATGACAAGTTGTATAATTCAGGCCATTCAATAAACGCATGCGATACAGCACAAATGTCGTCTGCCTGGCACACTTTTGATGATGCAAATCTTGCGGAAACCTAAATCATAGTTTTGCAATTGCCTATATTCTTAGCATTTCCACTTTTGTAGGGCCAGTCTGCTATACCATATCTTTTGGAATACTCTTGATCTTTCGGCCAGGCACGATGGCATCTTTTGTTGTATTAGCTCTGTGCTTAATTGTTCTGCCATATGCTAAAAGGATGCGGTAAGGTACACAAACTGAAATAACAGAATCTAAAAATAATACATTCAGCGAAACGATGAAATCATTTGGGCATTATCTTTTGTGTAGTTTGATGAAAAGGCGAGAGAGTCGACATTTTAAAAATCGTACAAAAATTCCATCTACGAAAGAAACAGCTATTCAGAACATTATCCACAAGGAGTCCCTAGTAAGCAAGCCCACCAACAGAAATCATTTGGTAATGTCTGTAAGCATTCAGCAAGCCCTAGGCCAAAACGAATGTAGCTGTAGCTTCCTATTGCAAGCTGGTTGACAAAATTTATTACACTCTCTAATTTCACGAGGTAGTTTGTATACGACTGGCCAAGTCATGAAATCACAGCATTTCTTCATTTGCTGGGAAATCAATTGAACCACTGCGCAATACCATGGAATTGACATGCAAGGATGTTTATTTGTTACGCATTTGTACATTTTATAAATGAGACAAAACAGTGTCCGTGCGAGCTCATCAGATTACTTTGACAAAACGATAACAAAGCGTATTATTTGAAGTAAATTTGTCGTCAGCAATGCAAAGATGGATTAGTACGCTAAACATTTAGGATGCCTCGTTCATAGCCGAGTTTTCTGAGTTCTGACAGGTATAAATGTAACATTCTAGGTAGACATTTGACTGATTCTGGGAGTTCATACATGGCTCTAGCATGATATCTTTGTGAACAGACTTCTATGAAATCACATAGACATAGGCAAGAAATGAGCCGATATGGATGAAACAATTATACTCCCAGAAACCGTAATTTCATGGCCCAGAAATCAAATGATGGAAAGTTGGAAGGATTTTTTCTAGGATAAAAATAAACATTGTCTAAGCGATGTGTTATTAATAACCAGAATCAGAAAGGATGGAAGAGAACTAAACCATGTGCGTAATAATAGTACGGCGGATTTCTGCTGTATTATGATTTTTCTGAATTCTGAAACTTTAAATCTTTTATATGGTGCAGCAGCAGTTCTGGCAGCATTCAGTGATGTCTCAAAGCACAGATGTGTTCAAAAGTAGACATGTCATGCATTTGCAGTTGATGGCTTTCAGCATCCATGTCTAGTTTGTAGAAGGAGGGTTTCAGAGAGACAGTCTGCCTCCATGTTGTGAAAACTGACGCTATTTCCAGAAAACAGATAAACATCCGTTGGTAAATAGGAAATCAGCAACTCGTTTATGGCAAGGTTGCAATTGTATTGATTTCCTTAATGAGCTTCGTATTTAAGAAGGCGATGTAATACGCATCATTTTGACATTTTCTTATAAAAAGAACCAGGTTTCTGCAATGAGAATGCCTAGCTTCATTGTCCTTCTCTCTCTTCTTTTTAACCATGTATACTCGTGCTCAATTCATCTTTGCTTTGGCTATCGTTGCTTGCTCTCTCTGCTTGGTTATCGCTTTTCCTGCTGCTGATAATGAGCTCGACATCAGTAACAAGGTCAGAAATCCAAGATTAGGTGACTCCCGCATCTCCAAGCAATTGGGAAAGCGTGATGAGGATACAACAGCCTACATTGACTTGAGTGGTAATAACAACAATGATGTTACATCTGCCATTGCGGTCGCTTCTACCGCTACTGCTTTTGCTGCTCCTATTGCATCCACATCTGCTGCTGTCATTGCGTCTACCAATGCTCCTACACCCATTCCTACTGCTGCTCCTACTACCACTACCCATTACGCTAGCTCCTTTAAATTCACTGCTTCTCTCAAAGATACCAATCCCTTGAATGATGGTCTTGCCAAGATGGCTATCTTGAGCAAGAAGGGTAAGAAAAACTCCAAGAAATCACTTGCTTCTGTCAAGTCTGCTTCAAAGGCATCCAAGAACGCTGGTAGATTGACAGGCACTGCTGCTGCTGCCGCCGCCGCCACATCAAACTAAACAATACACACTCTCTCTCCCATCTTGTATATATAACACATTAATTAATGAAATAAATGATTTTAAAACAACATTATCAGGTCAATTTATTAAAAACTACAATTCAATTTGTCCCACAGTTTCGCTAATACGATCTCTTAAAGCTTCCACAGCTGCCAATTTACGTTCCAAAATCTCATCCAAATCTTGCAAATACTTTGTAAACTGAGCTGTGCTCTTTTCGCTGCTGTTGGAAGAACCATCTTCAAAGTTTTGATTGGAAGAAAGATCCAGCGAGATATTGGCAACGAGCTTGGTTTCTCGCTTGGTGCAATCTGTGATTTCGCGGATTTCAGCTCGATGAAACTTGACAAACTCGTCCATTTTATCGTAACTAAAAGAAGGCACACCAGCCAAGGAGGACAAACTATCAGAATTGGGTATTTGCTGCTGCTGCTGCTGTAATGGTGATTGCGGCTGCAATTGCTTTTGTTGAGGTGATGAAGGAAGAGGAGATTGATGGGAAGACGAGGAGCGATATTCAAATTGCTGCACCGTTTGCTGCACCGTCATGGAGCGTTGTGGTGGTTGATGCGAGCCTGAATAAGCTGAGGAGGTATCGGATCCAGTATCCATGGATGTTCTTGAAGGAGAATACATAGATAGTGATCTAGGCAGAGTAAATGAAGACCGCTTCATTTGTAAGGAAAGTGGCCTACCGCCGTTCTCGCTACTGCTATTGTTAACGCTGTAGTTGGATGCCATGGACATGGAGTTTGGACGATAGTTGGATGATTTGTAGCTTGAAGCAGCAGGTGGCAGCGGAGAGCCAGTTACCATACCGTAACGAGGGGGTGATTTGGGAGGGTTGCTGATATTAGGGGTATTAAAGCTAGAAGAATGAATGAGGTCATCTTGCTCTTGAGGGAAATCAACATCAAAAATGTTCTCTTCTTCCACATTGAAGGTATCGTCATCGAGAATATCAGACTCATTGCTGAAATAATCGTCATTCGAGTCATCTTGAAACTGTTCATCTTCGTTAGAGTCGTAGTCTTCGTAGTCATTGGGTGAGGAATCTGTCCATTGGGTATTTGTAGCATTGTCGTCCACTGTACTGCTTCCAGAATTGCTTGGATTTCTTTCCATGGGGGATCTGCGGTCTCTTTCACCCTTCAATTCCTTGACTCGATCAGCATAACGCAGCGTGTTCAAGGTATGCTCACTGTTGGAGCCGCCGGGAGAGATGGTGGCAATCATACATGTTCTAGAGTTACCCACAAACGAGTCTTTCAGTACTTGTGTCAGCTTGCTTTGACGGAATGGCGTGTGTCGCTTGTCCTGATCCAATGCTCGAATACATTCTTTCAATGCCAACAAACTCTTGTTGATTTCAGCACCTTCCATTCTATTGCATTTTAAATTAGCCTTAAGTTTTCCAGATGGGCGAGACGGGTTACCTTGTCTTTGTATCAGCTTCTCCTCTGTCAGCACCTCTTTCTGAGCCAGCGAGATCAATAAAACTCAATTTACCATGGATCTTCTTTCTGTTGACCTTGTGTTTAAGCAAAATTTGAAGCACTGCATGGGATCGAGATGAGCTGTCATTTGCACCAGTGCTGCCTACGTAGTTTGAATGAGATGCAATGCACACATGATACGCAGTTCAATTCACTTACCAGTACTTCGGACACTGCTGCCATAATCAAACACCTGTATTAATTTGTCTACATTGTCGATGGGGTATTCTTTCAATCCAGAAATAATGACATTGTTTTTTCCGTCTTCTCGAGCAAACAGCTTCTTTCTTTCATTCAACAAATCGTACAACTGGCCCTGATAGATTTCGTACAGACCAATCCAAGCTGACAAATGCTGGTTTTCCGGTTTACGGAGCATGGAGAAGATATCGCGCGCAGCCATAATATACAAGCCTTGCTTGGGATCCAGCATAGTAAATGTCTTTCCTGAGCCAGTTTGACCGCTAAAAATCGGATCCATTAAGCTTTCATAGTGATTGTAAACAATCAAATCAATGGGCACTTACTAGGCAAAACAAGTGGCTTTTCCTCCTTTAAATATATAATTAACGAGAGGCCAGGCCGTTCTTTCATACACAAGGTTGTTTGGACAGTTCAAATCAAACACATCGTCAAAGGTGAATGAGTGTTGCTCGGTATATTTGGTTAAATCCAACTTGAGTCTAAACAAAGGCATCACATTAGCATCATATTTTCTTATATATACCATTTGATTGTCATTCAATCACATACTTGGGCTCATTGATCTGTAAGCTTCTGTTGCCATTCATAGGAGCTACATCTTTGTCGCCTTTGTCTATCTCCTTTTTGCTGAGAGGTCTCTTTCGAACACACACTCTGATCTTTTGATTCAAATCACTGGGGGGAAGATTGTGGTTGTTGAGACTGGCGGTGACTTCAGCGTATCTGGAGGGGCCAGGCGATGCTCTTGCTTGTTGCTGTTGTTGCTTAGCAGGAGAAAGAGGCACACCATAAGCATCCAACAAAGGCGCAGAGGCTCTAAACTTTCTGTTCTTGGTAGACGATTCATCGTCCTCCGAATCATCATCTTCTTGTGGTTGATCTAAGTAAAGGGATCTTCTCAACTCTAATCGACGTCCCTTCAGAGGAGCTGTTCGTTGTTGATTAAAGTCAGGTCGAGGGGCATCGGACATGGTGCGACTTCTCACAGGTCTATCATGTTGTGGAGGCTGAGGGGGGCCGCCGTTGTTGTATAAAGCTTGTGGTTTGGATGTGCCAATCACGCTCTGTCTTCTACCACGATTAGCCGGATTACCATTACTGTTGTTGTTGTTGCTGCTGCTGGAAGAACTAAAGTCTGGCATCGGCAATCGACTGCTATTCAGACTGGCATTGTTGGTAGTAGCATAATTTTGAGGTTGACGAAGGCCGCTTGTATTCGCGGTGGATGAAGAGGGTGCCATCATGCGGCTATTAGCAGTGCTAGTGCTGGTGGGGCTGCTCATTTCTGAATCTTTGCGTATAGCTTGAACAAGGCCAAATATCTTTCTTCTATCGCTTGTATCTGTGATGCCAAGTCGAGAATAGTCTTGCAATGATAACTGTAGTCAATGTATTTAGATTTAGCTGCAGTTGAATAAGATTCAAGATAGCTTGATCATACCTGAGCCAAACTTTGAAGGTGCGTTATTCCATGAGTTGAAAATCTAACAAAACAAGATAATTCAATATCAAACAACCATACCCACAGGCAAATCTGATCATTTCAACTGGATGCATAGATGGAAAACTCACGTTGGATAAAACTAGATGAGAAAATACTTTGAATACACTCGTTGGAAATGTGTGATTTGGTATAAAAATGTATTTCTTACCTGGTCTAGCTCATGTTTTCGTAAGGTATCCAGAAATACAGAGACACTCATGATGTTTTTGGTGATAAATTACAAGTGAAGAAGATGAGAAAAAATACAAAAAGGAAACATGTGTTGTCCTATTTAATTTCTTTATAAAAAGTCTCATTAAAGCTGCTTTAATGAAGCCACACAACAAAGCTACACCTTTCCCCTGACGTCACGAAGTAATAGTTTTTCATATATACATTGTACCTGGATTCATTGTAGAAACGATATCAAGGGAAATACCAACACACAGACGCATCATCAGGCGCATTTCATTGTGAGATGAAAAGGAGAGAGTTATGTACATGCGGTTTTATGAGACAAGATGAAGTACACATTTATTGTTGTTGTAGCGGATGATGATCACACATTTAATTATGCATGAACATGATGCAAAGAATGAAGCAGCTATTTTGCTCGAATGTAATTCTTTAGCTCTTATTTCTGGCAAAGTATTGGAAAGTTGATTGTCTAAGCTTCAATGTAAATGAACAAATTAATGTAAAACTAATTGTAATTTAAACGGATTTTAGAATATCCAAACAGAATTCCATCGTTGTTTGGGAAAACCCAAAGAACTAGACACTTGAAGATGTGTGATTATCACTACTGCAACTGTAAATTTGTTCCAATATCGGGTTACATCTAAAAAAGTGCTAGTAGAGGAACATAAGCAAACAAACTATCATGGCTGTTTATCAGACGAATAGGAACCATTTATAGCTTTCGCCATCCGACATTCCCACGTGTAGGAAACCATGCTTTCATGTACCAGCAATTTATATACTACTCACATTTTAGTTTACAAGGTGTTGGAAAAGCTTCGAATAATGCCTTGGTCTCCAGCCAACCAAGACAATTGGTACCTGAAATCTGTGCTTTAAATCCAGATCAACCATTTTATCACCATGGCAACAAAATGACATGAAAGATCAGCCCCTGGATACATTCAAAAAGATCATAGATATCTAGTTTGTTTAACCAAACGAGGGAGGCGGTCTCCAAAAAAAAAATGACAAATCCATCAAGAAGGTTCAACCATCCATTAAGGGAAAAAAGAGAGAGCGAAAAAAAAAAAAAGTACAAATGGTCACTCTTTTCTATCATCATCGCTCTTCTTTCCTCCATCATTCACTTCTACCTCCTAAAAACTACCAATAAATGACATTAAACGATGACCAGATCAAGAAATCAAAGAAGTTTGCAGTAGGAGACCTTCCTCCCTCTCCTACCACCAGCACAGGTACCATCACTACCACGACTACCACTACCAAGAGACCCACTCGACATCATGTCAAGAGACGCTCGAGTGGTCGAGTCCATGTCTCGAAACTAGCTCCCATGGCAAGGGCGCATAGTAACAACAACGATGATAATGAAGAGAGAAAACCCATGAAGAGATCACAGTCGAATAAATCACTTACCCGTCTCTCATCTCTGGAGCGAAAGGGCGGAATGACAGGTTTTACACCTGCTGCGAACAACACTACAACCAAGAATCAGGAGCATGATCAACCACAGCCAGAAGCTGAGCAAGTAGTTGAAGGACAGGAAGAAGAAAAGGTGATATCACCTCATTCTCCTCCTACAACACCACCACCAACCACAACAGCTCCTTTAGACAAAAAGCCTACATTTCACGTTTCACATACTATACCAGCAGCACCTATTGAGCAGCCACTTCATGTCACAGCAGACAACCTGGTGGTACCTGATAAGAAACCAGCAGCTCCTAGTAATACCACTGTAAAGAAACCGCTGCTTAAGTCTCAATTTGTAGAGCATGCCAACAGCAATAACAAGAAAATGTCCAACGTTGCTTCAGCAGCTATTGCTCAGCAACCATCGGGTATCACTCGCACACAACAGAAATTACTACTGCAACGCGAACAAAGCTTGATCCACGATGAAAATAACATCGCCCATCCTAAAAACATGATTCGACTCACCAGAGAAATGGAGAAGATGGGTAAAGAATATCGTTGCGTACGCAAATACCAAGATCCAATGATGGAAAGCCTGATGCGGTGCCAACAAGTTCTGGATAAAAAGCAGCCTCCCAAGAAGCCAGTGTTGCAACAACGCACCTTTTCTACCGCTGTCGTCCCTACCATCCACAACACCGCCACTACCACCAACACACACGATATACCTCACATGGAGCAACGTAGACAAATCCTCTTAAAGACTGCGTTGCACCAACAGCAACAGCAACAGCAACAGCAACAAAAGCAAGAAGATTATAACAATAGATGGAGTGCGGGTAATTTCATAGAGCGTTTATTTTACGGTACTTCTTAACTCCAGCATACCATTCTTCCGGAGCCATTTCCTGTCAAGATGACAGGAGTTGCAGTACTAGGATGAAACTGTGCTACAGATGGTACAGCCGTAATATGATCACTATCATACAAGACAGCCATTTCCTTCCCAGTATCGCCGGAGAAGATGTTTATCTGATGGTTCATATTGCCAATGACCAAATGTTGATTGTTTCGTCCTTGATTTTCGTTTGTATTCCATCTTGCACGAAGATTAGTTACCCATCTATTCAATCGTATTATCATTATTATCCAATATATATTCATATGTTTTCTCTCTTTCCACTCTACCTTCCTGTCTTGCAGTTATGTGGGATGGCAGCCTTTAGTTCCACAGTCTTGCTGTCCTTGTCAAGTTCGAACAATCGGATAAAACTGTCATAAGCTGTGGTCACCAGCATGTCGCCATGGGGGGACCAATAACTGGAGGTGACCGAATAACCATGTTCAATAGACTGCAAAGGCTCTACTTTGGCATTTCTTTTGTTCCACATGCGTAAATCCCAGATAGTGCTTGTTCTATCGTTGGAGGACAGGGCCACCAAATGCTGGTGCATTGGATTCAAGTGAACACTGCCCACCTTTTTGTTTTTGAGTTCGTGAATCACAACATCCTTCCCACTAGCACGAGTATCGACGAAGCCTAATTCACCATCTGATGTAGTGAACCATGCCTGATCATGTCCGTCATTAGCTGATCATTGAATGGCTTTCTATGCAACTTACACAATGTCCGTCCTGCGTCATGTCAAATCCAGTGATGGGGTACTGATCTGATCCCAAGTCGAGGGTGTCAAATTCAGCTGTATTGAGATCGAAGATTCTAATGAAGCCATCATATGACGATGAAAGTAGCTTGGTATTGTCGGTAGGGTTGAAATGTACATCAGAGATGGTGCGTCTATGAGGTCTGTATTTGTAGGTGACAGGTTCATCGTCTTTTTCCTTGCCATTGACATCCCAAAACCCAATATATCCCTCTGTATCAGTGGCTATAGCCAGTATATTTGTTGAAGATGGATGAAATCTAGAGATTACAGTGTTACTATGTGCATTCTAATGCACTCGCTGTATTTCAACTCACAAGCAATGTGTAATACGGGCAGGTGTCACTTTGACGGTAGCCCACTCATGACGGATTTCGAGCTTGCCGAATGCCTTTTCTAATGACTCAAAAGATTTGTTTTCTTTTGGGGCATGATGCTTCTTGACGGCAGGCTTTGTGTTTGGCATTTCAATGGTTTCCTTGAGCATACCCAAAAACTTCTTCTGGTCCTCTTCACTCATGGCATCGTTTATCTCCACATTTTCATATTTTGCTCTCTTGTAAGTTGGCTCGACGTAATCAATGTCTGTCAGATCTGGTTCCTTTCCACGAATACGAGCAGAAGCGCGAGTGGCTACTTGCGGCTGTTTGGGTGTTGGCCTGGGCGTGTGCTTCTTGAGGGTCTTGCCCGTGCTTTCCTTCTTGACGCTGAGAGTTGGCAAATCAAAACCACTGAGCAATGCCTCATTCGCCCTAATTGCAAAGTGTCAATCAACGGATTCACGGTGATATACGCTTTTACTGGGTACTTTATGTTTTCCAAACGTTTCTTTTCGTATTCTGACAAGTTTGACATGGTGTAAAGAAAAGAAGGGTAAAAAGGGATCAATCAATTGCCCATCAAATGCCGATTTATATATGGAGAAATTTTTTGTCTTGCTCGATTCAAACTCCATGATGAAAGGTTGCATTACAGAGATATGCTACACATGATTTAGTGTGGCTATTTCATTGATTTGGCCTGTTGCATTGTATTTATTTGCGCCAGAAATACACGCGCTCAAACGATTGCTATTCCAATTGCTATTTGTTTATTTAAAAGTACATTAAAAAGGGTTATATATGTATATATATTTGATCCACGCTGCTGCTCGATTAATGAAAACTCATAGTTTCATTCTGACTCCTGATATTCAGATCGCCCCTTTTTTTCTCTTCATTCATTTCGGGATACTTGCTATTGTTACTCACCAATGGAGATGCATTGTGATACTGAACAAAGCAATTGGGAGGTTGCTGATGGCCTTGATCCATGCTAATTTGCTGTTGCTGACGATGATGGTGCTGTTGCTGCTGCTGTTGCTCATTCTCTACCAAATACTGCTTCAGCATCTTTTGAGCCATGATTTTACCTCGCAGTCGATCGCATGTGGTCTTCAAATGGCTGTTCTCGTGCTGAATATGATCCAACTGACGTAAAAGCAATTCATTTTCTTTGGTCAATGTAGAGATCATAGCTCTCATCTCACCATGCTGTTGATTTTTCTTGGCTCTGTACTTTGCCGAAGCTGTCTTGTTACGGAGACGACGCTCATGAATAGACAGAGGCGGTTGCGTTGTGTTGTTGTTGCTACTACTATTGCTGCTGCCACTGTAGTGATAGGGATGGTAGAAGGAGGTTGCCATGATAGGCGGCTGAGGCAAGCTAGTGCTGTTGGATCGCGTGTTCTTGGCCAAGAGAAGGTTGCTGTTGCTTTGATTGGGAGACCCAGGAAACGAGTAGTTTGAAGACGAGGAATAGTTGGAGAACGTCCTCGATGGAGGAGATGCTGAGCCTGATTTAGAGCTACTACTGCCTGCAGTGGGAGGCGTGATAGTGTCCGAGTGAGACGATGAGATGGAGGGAGACCCACAAGTCAATGGTGGCGAACTGTTGATATCGCTATAGTCAGGCACCGAAGTGGCAGTAGCAGACGCAGCAGTAGCAGAAGACTCTTTCTCCTTCCTTGATCTGCTCATAGGCGATGTGATGGACGAAATAGCCATAGGCTTTGCATGATACTGATCCGTTATCAAAGGCGTGAAAAGAGACATTTGTGAAGAGAGAGAGAGAGAGAGAGAGAAAGCGAAAGACCATATGAGATGATTTCAGCCAATTTATAGTGGTTTTTAAAAAGAACGACTTTCATCGCCATCATGGATGTTGTAGTATTGTACTTTATGTTTTTAATGAATGATGATTTCTTCCGCTGATACCGAGAATTTAAGCTTGTCTCGAGCGAGCTGCAGTGATATACAATGTGTGTGGGTGAATTGACAATGGTACTAGCTGTAAATTTTTAATGATTTATATATGTTGGCATCATCTATTGGTAAAATTAAACACTTGTAGTTTGAAATCAAATCAAGTTTTGCTCAATCTAGTACGGTTGCATCTTCGGGTCTCATTTTCACGCATTGGAACATTGCAGTCTGATTTGCATGAAAATCGTTGTAAATCAAACAAAAACACAGGCAAAACTTATTAGCAACGACTGATTTATTTATTGAGGAATGAAGTATGAGTTGAAAATGTTAGTAGATTGCTTGTAGATAATGGTGATGATGATAGTGATGGGCATGATGATGACTGTGATGATGACTGTGATGATTAGAGTGTAAGAAACGTGCGATGAAGTGTGGAATTGTGCGTAAGAGTGTAAGTGTGCATAAATAAAGGATATTAAGCTTCGTCCTCCCCACTGCCGCTACCAGGGCTTTCAGACTCTTCTGCTTCGGGAGGAGGAGGAGCATCGGGGTTAGCACTCTTTTCATTAGACTCGGATGCTCTCTTTGCGATCTGCTTATTACCTTCGTCCTCAGGCTCGTCTTGATCCTCAGGTTCATCTTGGTCCTTTTCTTCTTCTTCCGCCTTGGCCTTTTCTTCTTCTTCCTTCTTTTCTTCCTCCTCTTGCTCCTTGTCGTCTTGATCCTTCTCTTCGCCTTCCTCACTCTCTTCGCTGTCTTCTTCTGACTTCTTGGCAGGTGCAGCAGCAACAGCAGCAGCAGCAGCAGAAGAAGAGGAAGCGGCACTGGCAGCAGATGGGACAGCTGGCGTACCCGGAACAACAACACCGGGAGAAGCAACACCTGGAATAGCAGAAGGGTAGCTAGAGTAACCGGGTGCTGGCATGGAACCAGCGGAACCGGGAGGCAATAATGCTTGAATAGCAGGAGGAATTCCACTTCCAGGAGATGGTGGAGATGTTGGTACACAAGCAGGCCCAGTACAACCATTGTTATTGGGTACTGGAGGAGATGTAGGAGGACAAGGAGAGCCATTGCAGTTAGAAGGAGGTGGAGGAGGAGGAGGACAGCCTGAGCCACCACAAGGATCGACGACAGGAGCAGGAGGTGATGGTGGACAAGGCATTCCACCACAGCCATTTGCCATGGGAGGCGCATTATTGATATAATAATACTGTGGTTGTACTTGTGGAGCCGAGCGACCATGCTCAGATGCCTCCTGAGCCACTAAAAGTTTAGTGAATTCTGTAATGACTTTAGAGATCTCTTCCTTTTGCATCTGTTCCTTTGTGGGCTGCATTCTCTTTTCAATGATGGAGCGACTGTACAATTGGCGACCTCTCAATGAACCTCGATTGTTGATGACAAGTTGATCGTTGGATCTACATTAGACGTTAGTATAAAACAAATTACTGGACCTGACATTGATCTTACCGATAGATGTCTTCAGTACCGGAGATGCGATCGGCGTGTACAACGGCAACAGCCATTGAGATGGTGAAAATGGCAATAGATATAAGTTTCATACGGAATAAGTTTTTCTTCTCAAAGAAAAATAAAAAGAGGAAAAAAAAAGAGAGATTCGTATCAATTCGATTGATTTAGTCTTTGTATTTTATATATGAAATTTGACATGTAATATATATCAATGGAAGTATTAAAAAACAAGGGATGAAGCATATTTTCCACTCTCTGCCCTGAATATCCAAAATGAACACATTTTCCCTTATCTAAGCCTGCAGTTTGTTTGCAAGTATGGAAAACCCAAAATCACTCCTTTACACTAGTATTTTTAATTATTAAAAATGGGATATGACATACAATTATCATTTACACCATTAAACTAATAGAGCATTTCTTTTTAGTGAGTATATTCAAACATGAAATCGTGTCGCCTAAAATGAAATCAAACGTTAGTATGTGCATTGTTGTCCATTGTTCATCATCATCCTGACATGGCTACGTATGAGTTTGCCTGAGAAATGTACATTGCCACAATATATACATATATGCTTCATACATGTACAAACATAGACATGTCAGAATATCAGCCTACAGAAGCATAGACAAATGATATCTATAACTAGGATTTATTGTGTAGTCGTAAGATAAGTAGGGGATAATATGTAGGATATTTGAATATATATACATATTGTAGATAGTAGATAGTTACAAGCAAAGGATGCGATAATATATAAGCTAAAAAATGTTGTTATCTTGTGTTCATAGTCTTTCGCTGTTGCTGCTGGTGCGAAACAAGTGCTCCTCACTCCCTGTAGGGACAGTAATGTGTGGGCTGCATCAATATTTACAAATCCAAAGAATTGACAGCTTGCTCTGATTCGGTATTTTTCTGCTTTTGTCTTGGCATTTTATCATGTTGTACTCGTTTTCGAGCTATGGAGCCCTTGCCAATAGACGCATATTTGATATTTGTCTTTTTGCCCTTCTTTATCGAGGGGTAGTTTTTGTTGCTTTTGCTCTTCTTTTTCGATTTGCTAGTAGAGACAGAAGGAATGTTACGTTGCATTACTGCAGAAGAACAGGAAGACGAAGAAGAAGAAGAAGAACAGGAAGGAGGTGATGGAGGCGATGGAAGCGATAGACCAATATGTTGGATATAGAAATGATTGCTATAAGAAGAATGGCGAGGTGGAATGATGGGTGGTGTTAATGTCTTTTCAGGATCCATGTCAGGCAGAGGTTTAATGAGAGCAGCCAAAGCAATCATTTGTGCTGCCATTGTAGAGGACTAAGCTATGTTAATAATCGCCATTGAATGTTGAATGTTACATGCAATCTTACCTCATTGTTACCCTCTTCATTGTCCATGTCATTCCTCGTGCAGGTTAAATGCTACATGTTGATTTGACAGGTCAGTATCATGTATGTAGATTATTAAGCTTGATCTTCATGGTGCATACATACCTTAAAATTAGTGGGTCTACCAATAATACTTTTAGTAATAACAACCTTCTTCTTATGCTTGGCCTTCTTTCGAGATAGAGTGGTATTTTTTACACTGGCATGTTGGCGATATTGACGATGAACTGGCGAGGGTTTTTTCTTGGCCTTTGTTTTGTTGCTGAAAAAGCCATGATTCTGTAAGACAGATGGCAAATCCATCTGTTTTAGTGCTGATGAAAGATCGGATTCAACCAGCGTGCGATGAGGCGATGATGGCTCTTGACGGTCATCTCGATTAGATTGTGTTTGGTTGATTTTATTGCGCAAGTTTACACTGAAAACTTTGGTTTTAGAGACTGAATTACCCATTTTGTATTGATGTAAAGAAGAAGAGAATGAATAAAGTACAAGTTTATGGTGTCAAGGTCCATGTCTTCATTTTTGTTACTAATTCTGATGTATTTGAAAAACAATCAAATTTACTTTTATAGAGCATGGCATAAACATTTCGCTATTGGGATTTCATCAATGTGTGTACTACTATGACGCTTTGAAACCCCTCTACCAACTTCTTCGCACTTTATCTACACCGTATTCCCAATTCCCACTACTATCTGAATTGCATATCTTCTTTTGAAACCAGGGGAGTTTTTTGGAAGCTTATCTTGGCGAAGTCATGAAATTCTAGGTTTTTTTACTCATGAATGCCACGTTTTATTGAAGAGCACTATGATTTGATGTCGTTAATAGGCCTTTTGATCTGTGCCAACGACGATATGTTTAAAGATGGGCAGACATATGGTGAAATTGCATTTGTTATTAGAGTATCAGAGTTACTTGTTCTGGTAGATCAAACTAATGCAATGCGTTGATCAGCATTACGAAGGCTTGAGGCCACATCTCATTTGAATGATATATTTTCAACCATTGCACATGTAGACATTGACAAGAATTGGTTTGAATTTCTGCATTGAAGCTTGATCCAGACTACTTGCTAGCACCAGGAAACCTCCATCTTGTTCAGCACAACCTCTCTTAATTATGATTAAATTGATCAATGTTACACACAGGCATACTTATATCACTTGCTAGGTACACAAGCAGATTTTTTTCGTCCATCGTTCAAATGCCAGCCAAAAATAGGAGGAACCGAGGGATTCTTCATTTGATCTGCCTTTTAAGTCTTTGCTACATAAATTGCCTCTCTTTTGTTTTCTTCTTCCTGTCTTTCTCTCTTGCTTACGATTTTCAATATAGAAGATGGTCCTTACATATCTCAAACAAATTCCAAAGAGATGGAGGCTGATTATCCTTTCACTATGCTTCGTTTTGTTGATGGGACACATGTGGGTGCTAACAGGCTCGTCATCAAAGTTACCCCTGGATGAAGCCAATCTATCTCCACAATCCACAGCAAATGACAAAGATGCTCGTATTGAAGCACCTTCAGCTATACCACCAGCACCAAAGCAGAACATTCTATTAGGCTTTGGCGGTTTCCTGTCTAAATTACCGCAAATTCAACACAATTTTGGTCCTGAACCATTAGCGTACACTCGATTAAGAGAGAGACGACGAGCAGCTGTAAAGAAATCGTTCCTTCATGGCTGGAAGGGCTACAGTAAGTGAAGTCGTGACATACTCTATCAGTACAAGCACACGGATCTCTGATATGTTTCCAATAGCAACATACGCCTTTGGCCATGATGAATTGAAACCTCTTTCCAACAAGCCTAAAGATCCTTTCGGTGGATGGGGCGCTACTATGGTCGATGCCCTGAGCACATTAGCCGTGATGGAACTACCAGGGGAACTCCTCAAGGTGATGCCTCGTTTACACAAGATCAACTTCACCGTGGATGAAGACATCAGCGTATTTGAATCCATTATTCGATATTTGGGAGGATTCTTGAGTGCCTTCGAATTGACTGAAAGAAAGCAAGACATGCTGCTTCAAAAAGCTGAGAAGCTGGCGCAGGAATTGTTGCCTGCGTTTGACACGCCCTCAGGGCTTCCTCATCATCTCTGGAACCCAGTGCAGTAAGTTTGGAATCGTTTGTGTGCGACCTGTACGATTGATCTAATATATTTTTATTTCACTCTCTCCTGAAAGAAACAAGCCGAATAATAGAGAGACCTTGATTGCTGAAGTAGGTACTGTTCAGCTCGAGTTTATGATGCTATCTCAGCTTTCAGGTAATCCCATTTATGGCCAAAAGGTAAGAAACATAGGATTCGTCTGCCATAGAAACTAGCGACTGAATTTCTGTGAAAATAGGCTCAAGCAATCACTGATTTTTTGGATAAAATGGGATATGAGCATGGCATTTACATCAAGGGATTGTATCCAACATCAATTGACACGCACAAAGGAAGATTCAAGGATGGTAGAGTATAGCGAACAGATATGACGAGTATCACATGCAGTTCTGACGGGTTGATTTCTGCTACAGCTATCGCGACATTTGGTGCAATGGGAGATAGTGCATTTGAGGTAAATATACATACATCATCAGTCTACATTGCCATTTGAAGGTTGTATTGATGTATTTATAGTACTTTTTGAAAGAGCATTTATTGGTGGATGGCACTATTCCACAATACGGGCGAATGTGTAAGTTGCCTTGATTTGAGAGTTGTATGACAGTGCTAAAATTACACCTCTAGACATGCAGTCAATTAGAAGCATGAAGCAATACATGCTCCGCCAAATCCCAGGATATGACATGTTGTTGCTACCACCTTTTAACACACAAACCAGCACATCCAAGAATGCAATGGACCACTTGACGTGCTTTGTACCCGGTATGTTGGCTATGGGAGCAAAGACATTTAACGAGCCAGAGGACATGGAAATTGCCAAGGGCCTCATGGAAACATGTGTTTTCATGTATCGTACAACAAAGACGGGGTTAAGTCCAGAAAATTGGGTGGTATCCAAGACAGAAGCATACAATCCCATGACATTCAACAAGACGAAAGAAGAGCTTCAATCAGCAAGAGATTGGTGGTATGACGATGAATTGCAGAACCCTTTGATCAAACCACAGCTCAACGAGTCATTGGTCGAGAGAGTGGAAGCGCAACAAAAAGTGTTGGAGGAAGAGAGGGATAAGGAATCACAAGAATACTTTGTTGATTACAAGTTACCGCCTGTGAAGAAGAGACCCGACTCGCTCTTTTTTGGCGACAAGCGATACATTCTGCGTCCAGAAACAGTAGAAAGCTTATTTATACTTTACAGAATCACAGGAGATCAAAAATATCAGGTATGGCACATGTGCAAAACACAAGTAGTACCGACGGATAGCCTCATTCTATATCAATATTGTTAGGAGTATGGATGGGAGATATACCAAGCCATTGAAAAGCATTGCAAGACAAAGAGTGCTTATGCTACCATCCGCAATGTTGACAGAATCAGAGGCGAGGATGACGATGATGAAGGAGAACCCTTGGATGGATTTAATCAGATTGATTCGATGGAGAGCTTCCTTTTTGCCGAAACATTCAAGTATCTATATCTGCTATTCAGTCCTCCAGAAATCATTTCTCTGGACAAGTTTGTATTCAATACAGAGGCACATCCCTTTATTCGTAGACAATGGAACTGGGACAAAATCTTCAAGTAGCTGTGTGCTTGTGTTTGTATATTATATATCCCTTCTTTTTCTGCATCCACATACATATATTTTCTGTAAAATAAAAGACGCGAACTTTATTTTAAAAATAGCTCGAGCCAGATGTCCTAGATTGCAGCCCAAAAAGACTGGAAACAGTGCTACGTTGATCCAGACTGAGGTGAGAGGGTTCTTAATGGTGTAAACAGCTATCACATCCAAAATGGCACTCCACACTATGCTGTTTACCGCTAAAACTACGGTATTTGCGGTATGATATATTTTAACCTGCCGTTATTCCAGCAGGCAAGTTTGCCAATTTGGTTGACTATTCAATCATTCTTACATTTAAAGCTAAAGAATCACACATTCGTAGTGAGAGTGAAAATATGTGGGGAATCATCATTTCTGGAGAGATTTATATGACCCCAAGAACACAAAAAGCCTAGGCTCAGACACATTTTGAAATGAGTGTGAAGGGCATATTTAGCGTACTACTTGCGTGTAGTAGTGAGTACTGAGACAATAGACAAGGTTTTGGTACACCTTGTAATCAAAACCATTTGATGTTGACTTACCTCGTTGCCGTTCACTAGCTGCACACTTTGCCACCAAGCAGCAATAAAAAAAGTGGGGCGAAACACCTTAAAAAATAAGCTTGTCTCCATGCAACTTGCAATATATCCATTAATTCTAGCACCAGTTGATGCGCATTTTAATTCTGCATAACTATTCTATGGTTAGTGTGCTATTAGGATCAGTATTATGTAACGGACAAGATTATGCAAGATAAATAAACAAAATGACTCAAGATTCATTGCTAGAATATATAAAAAGTTAAATTGATGAGGATAACTTGGCGAAGAATCCTCGAAAACTATGGAAGACATCAACTCTATCCATATTATTTGAACAAGCTGGCTAATTCTTGCTACGGTCAAGGCATTCGACAGATAGAATAGCTGAAACCACACTGTTGTATCAAAGGTCCTGTCAAGCCTCACATGGTGGAAGGACAAGGTGCTATTCTTAGGTCCATTGGGTAAATCATGCTACGCATGGTTTACAGATCGCTGGTTGGGTAGAATATA
>DF836421.1:6139-19472 GCA_000950595.1 Mucor ambiguus
TCCTCGTATCACTTCCCCTCAGTTTGAATAGTATATAAACCCTCTTATTTTCCAATGTAATAAACGCTGTTCTTTATCTGATTAATTTTCCCGATAATACATTTCTAATAAATCACATATTGCATCCAGTTAGTCAAAGCTCAAGACCAAACTGCCAAATCTAAACAATGTTGAGTGCAAGTGCAATATCAAATACAAACCAGACTTGATACAGCATTGTTCAAGTGTTGATCAGATGCAACTTGCTCCTATTTGTTATAAACGCAATCCTAGACCCATTATTTGAGTCACTTACAGAAAACCAAGATCACCAAAAACTCAACGTAACTAAATGCCCAAGCAATGCTGGCTCGTACATTCATGTCCGTCATGTTACTACTTTGATATCATGCAACTTTTTTTTTTTTTCGTTTTAATGCTATACAAAATATATATGTGTATTACAGACAAGTAGCAAGAAGTGTAGGAAATCAATATGTACAGCACAAGATGGTGGATATATAGATAAGTGGTATATACAAAGATGGCTTAGACTTTCTCTGTACAGCGATGTTGAGCTCTGGCTTGATCTCCTTCTGTCAGAGTCTGTACTGTATCAGCAGAGTCATAATGATGTCGAGACGTTGCTGTGCTATTTGCCATCATTTCAGATTGAGCTGCTATTGCTACTACTCTCTCTTGAACTTTTAATGCCTCGGTTCTAGCCATAGGCCCATTAAAAATCATGGAGAAGAAGAAGCAAACACCGGCTATAGCGGCTTGGAAAATTAGTGCCTTGTAAAGATTGCCTTTGGGTTCCCCGTTGACATCACGAAACAGGTCCATGACAAGCACCAGAATAAACCCCACTAGTTGAGATACTTGCCACAGGATAGATGTAGAGAGGGACTCAGTAACAGGGTAGGAAACTATGCGATGTTAGCTATCAAATGCAATATCGCTGATTTGAGATGACTTACTTTCAACGCCCAATTCCACACATACTGGGACCATGAAACTGAGAAAAAATTGACTAAGCATATTGGTATACAAGATGGCGGCAAAGGAGTCCTTCTTGACTACAAGAAATGGGTATATTAGATGTATTCTTATGATCAATAATACTGATTATCTTACCAACAAATATAAAAGCTACATATGTGCTAAACATTAGAGGAGCCATGATCTTTAGGAGGACCTTGTGTTGTTTAGTACGATCAATAATGGGCCCTGACATGACTAGAAAAATATGGATAATGTCAGAACCAGGCAAGCATAATCTATCAATTCTAGTCTGAGCACACTTACGGCAGCCAAATGTTCCTCCCACCACACCAATTGCAGCGATATTACCAATTTCATTATCAGTGTATCCATAAGGCGCAATGGCCTGATTCATTAACCCGTTCCAAGCAATAGATAAACCGATATTCAAGCTGTGAATGATGAGCAAAATCAAGAAATGAGGGTTCTTCAACAAAAGCATTGTTCCCTGACGTAATGTCAATTCGGGTTTAGCGGGTGATTCTGTTTTGCTTTCTTTAACAACGGCAGCATGAGAAGCAGGCGTAGGTGGTTTGGCAGGAAAAAAGAGAAATGGAATTGTGGCAACTGTGGCTATGGTAGCTACGACAGTTACCTAGTGTATGGATGAATATGTGGATCCTCAAACAAAATAATAATACTCACTGTCAATTCAATTTTATCTTTGCCAGTAGCAATAGCAGGCATAAGGAACATGGCAATAATGGCACCATAGTTGGACACTATTTAAACCATCAACGTCATGAATAACCGAGATTGCAAGAGAATGCTATAGAGCTCTTACCAATGAACATGCCAGCCGTAGCTCTTCTATCTTCAGTAAACCAAATCACTGCAAACTAAATTTATACAGTATTTAATGAAATGCACTATGTTTTTGTTATAAAGAAAAATGTAATTACCGTTGTCATTATATTCAAGCTGATAGGAGAGCTTAGTGAAGCAATGGTTTGACCCAACATTAATATAGGAAACGAGGGTGGATTGATTTTTACAGCAATCCATCTGATCCAGCAACCAACGGATAGGATCAGTCCTGAAAGAAACAGCTTCAATACATACTATGGTTAGATACTTTTACAAATCAAGTCCAAGCACCTTAATACGAAAAACTTACCGACCATTTTACGCCTATCGATTTGTACAGATAACTAGTAAAGAAGCTTGCCACAATGTAACATATAGCCATTGTATTATACAACCAATTGATGCTAGACAATGAAATACCCATGAAATCAGCTGTAACTGATGGAATGGGACTGAATGTATTAGCAAAGATAGCAACAGCAGCACGAATAAGCACAATAAAAAACAACAGCAACCAAGCAATAGGGTATGTCTTTGGCTCTGGTAAAGCGGAAGCTAGTGTGGAGGCTGCTGCTGTGGCTGATGAATCGATGATGGCGGTGTGGTGATTCGGATCTGCCTCGGCTTTACCACTGGCTGTTGTTTTGTGCATCGTGTCGTGAGCTGGTAGACTGTATACTGTCTGCGATGAACCATTAATCACTGTATGGCTGGATTCAATGTCCCCTGAAATGGATGAAGATGGAGAAAGATGGACGTCTGTCATGGATCTGACATGTTGGTCTTGGTGTGAATGCAATGTTGATTTCCCGTAAAAGTGTATCTCATTATGATAAAAGTTGTTTGTGGGATTATGCTCTAAGGATGCCTTTCGAGATGTTTCTGGAGAGTCCTGCTCCGCTGTCATGAAAGAAGTTCGATTGGAATATGGCATGTTGTATGGTTTGATATACACAAGAAGAAGAGTAGTTTTTTTTTAAAAAAAAGAAATGGCTCCTAGTGCATTAACACATGTGTATTTATATTCGATAGATTTCGCATGTAAAATGAACTAATGTGCCTTGCCAAGTTCTTTACATAATTATCATTCAAATTGCAGCGTCAACTTGGCAATTTTACTAGTATATACACTAGAGAGAGCTCTCTCACTTTCTCTCCCTCAACCTGATGTTTGACTCGAACATAAATCACACGAACATGGTCATGATGCTCAAGACGGATTCAAGCAAACCTTAATCACTATAAAAAAAAAACCTGTTATGAAGTATACTTACATCTATATACTAGCGACATTAAGTGGGCCGCTTCAGTTTCCGTTAAATAAATCTACAGTAATCTATATATATACAAGAATATTCATTTTAGAATACCCCAAGAAAGATTAAAGTTTTTTGATAAAGAGAATTGATTACGACATAAAGCACAGCGTGTTTTTACAACTGTATCATAGTAGCTGGAGCCGGGAGACAACGTAAAGTGTACTTGAGCATAATATAAATAAGAGATCTGCATGAATCCGAATTCAGATTGTGTATTCTATGGCCACAATGAATAATATTAATATCTCGGCCGAATATTAATAATGTCATGGTTTGAGAGTGACGATATGTTATTAGGAAAAGAACTACCCGGTGCAGTGGAAATCGTCAGTTTACAATCTAATAATGGGTTGTCAGAATACCAACTGTTTGTGTATAAGCGAGATAATCAGGACGTGCGTCTTGGAGTTTTATTCACCATCGATCTATAGATAGCTGGTGCACATTAAAGTGCTTTGTTGCAAATAGCGCGCTGTTCAAGTTGCTTCCTGATGTTATGTAGATATAGCAACACTCTTCAAGTAGGATGGCTGTACTGCAAATCGTACCCAACGTTCGACGCATGCAATTTCAGGTACGATCAAATCAAATTCAGGCACAGCTATCATAGTTTGCGTCCTCATACATTTCTGCAGTGCAGAATATCTTGGAATTTATCAAATTGACGCAATCTCACAACACACAGCATTCGGCATACTAGTCTTCTCTATCCGTCACACGACAATCTCGAAAATAGCACTTGAATGTCGATCTCTTTACTCGCGCACTCTAGAATAGATAAATTCTGTTTGCATAAATATGCAACTTTTCAACCGAAACAGTATATACGTAAAAAGACGTTCTAGGCACTTTATTGGAGTCATGCTATATTTGGACGATTACACAGTAGAAGAAAATATCTTTGGAGTCACCCAGAAGCACGAGTGAGTCAATTTTCCGATACTATCCGTACTTGAACACTTGACCACGGTCTTTTTTGCAAAAATGGACGAGCGTTTGGCCTCTTGCTGCGGTATAATTTGCACTTGAATGCGTCTCAGTGCCTGTTGGTTCACCAATATATCCAGCACATCATGTACTTCTCTCTTGCTCAGGCCTGTAATCATGTGTCGATGGATATCTGCTTCCAAAATGCCAGGCTTACGAAGCACCAAATCCATAATGGCCTTCTTACACCCATTCAACACCAATTCAGTGACATTACCATTGATATCGATCCATAAACTGGGAATTACAATATCCTTTTTTACCACATCGATTTGGAAATCTCTGTTGGCTTTGCTCATCAATTCTTCTTTAGCCTTTTCACTAAGTATGTCGTCCTTGGTCTTGTTGTTGATCGTCCAGCTACCGACAAATTTTATGTGTACATAACGAACAGTGCCGAAACCGACTCGACACACGAGGGCTGGCTTGTTGTGGCACAGTCTGCGTAGTGTCGCGATAATATCATGGTCTGTAAAGTGACGGTGATGCTCTTGCAATTTCATCTTGAGCTGGTACAAAGTCAACCCAACTTCGTGTTGTTCATGGAGCGCGTGAATGATAGCTTTGATGAGAGCGCTTTCCTTGCCACTCTGAGAAATGAGAAGATTGGAAAGTGTGGCATCATACCCCTTGTTGCTGAGATGATTAATATGGACATCGTTTGAGGTGGGAGCATCCGTCATGGCACGACCCACTTGTTTCTTTCTGTCAATATCCACCCCAAGTTGAGTCATGATTGAGTATCCTGCCATTTGCTGTCAGTACGCTGATCAAAACACACGTCTGGTCACTGTTTCAACTTACTAATGCCTCTGGTTTTGAGCCCTACTTCATTCACTTTTCGCATTTGCAGATTCAAATTGGTCAGACCAAGCGAAACCTAGCAGCCAAATCAATTAGCTTCGTGTGTCATTGATATCATCTATAACCGAAATTTTACCTGATTATTCGACAAGGCATTGAGTAAACACGCCATCATACCACTGCTGGCATGGTAAGGCATGAACTTGAACTTTTCATACTGCGTTGCAAGGAACTTTTCATACTCTTTTGCTTGATTGAACAAATCAACGGGCAGTTCACCGCTCATATCTTTGACAAATTTAGCAGACAGAGCCCATTTAGTACCTGGAATAGGACGATCGCCGGATGCAGAAATGAGCGTCTTGTCCGCCTTCATTTTCTCAAATACGAGGTCCATCAATTGTGGAGGGAATTTTGACAAAATTTGATACGCGTGAAAGGGGTCAAACACCTCTGCAGGTGTCATCAAGGTCATGAGACAATAGATGCGGATCAAACTGCGCAGCCGGTTGGTGGCATCATCTTCATTGGCAATGGCAGTGTCTGGATTGTCGTAGTGCGAGTCCACGTACTTTCGAAGAGTCAACGGTGCCTTATACAATGTCTGTAGTTTGTGGACCAAGCTGTCTCCGTCGTGGAACGTGTCCTCGAGATAGAAACTGGAGGATTCGTTGCGGGCGATATCGTACATTTCGTTTGTTTGCTCAAGTGTTTTAGACAGAGGTAAATTAACAGGGCTGCGCGTCAGTTAGTATGCAACTATTCCATGCACATTATCAAACACTTACTGGGCATCCAATTCCTGCAGCCTCTGAACAAAGTATTCAATGTATGACAGAATGTCCACATTGATATTGTCATCTGGATTCGGGTCTGTAATGTCACCATTGGCTATACCTTCACGATAAAACATATCCCAGTAGATCAGATAAAGTTCGAACTTTTCGCTAAAAGCTGACTGTCCCATCAATCTATCTTTGCGATGTCGGCAAGTGTGAGGCTCTCTGTCTGGAAATATCTTTTGCCCGGGAACCCAGGAGAGCTTGACCCTGTTCTGTCTTGACCGATGCCGTAAGATGGTGTACATGTACAACAAAATCTCATCGCTTTGTTCTGTCCAAGTGAATCTCTTTCTTCTACGCTTGACAAGAGACTCGAATCGATCCTCCTGAACCACAGGCAAGTCTTGCAAGTCGTCCAAATAAAACTTGTTTGATTTGGATGGCTGTCTACGGGGACCCACAAAGGCATGATTGGAGTCCACAGTAATCACACGACGACCATTGTAAATGTTAATCTTGCCATTGCTCCGTTGTCTCTTCTTTGCTCCCATGAGTAGTCTTTTCAGCTTCTGTTCTTTGGTGTATCTGAATCTTCGTTCCAAAGCAGCTTCCACCTTTTCATAGTAAGATTGGATGGCAAGGATAGGCATGTTGATTTGAATGGCTATTTTCTTGATCTCATTCGTGTCGTTCATAGGCGTCTTACGGTTGACCTTATCCACCTTTTCATTCAGCAATTTTCGTTGGCTTCGTGTAAACATTGATCTTGTGCTCCAGTTTCTAACGCTGTGTAAGCTGCTACGTAACTCAATTTCATAGGAATTATCCAGCTTTTTGAGTGTGTTCTTGTCCGTGTCTCTGGCAGTTGACACATATTTCAGATCTGTCCAATACTCTTTAAAATCCTCTATAGTCTCCATTGTGTACTCTCGCAGTACAGGCTCATCCGGTTGCTTTCTGTCAATGAGGGGCACCGTCTTTTCGAGTTTGTAAGCAGAAGCAATGTGGCCATACTTTGTCGCCTTAAAGTTGGGGTTGTCCTTCACCTCGGTAAACTGACCTGTCAAGATTTGAAGAAACTCCAAGTAGTTGAAGAGCTTTTTTAAACGTCGCAAAAACTTGGTGTTTTCATCAAACAGGTCATGCTTCAGTTCGTCTGGCATGTCTGCCATTTTAACCTTGTGGTTGTTGACGTCCTTGTAGAATTCAGTAATCAATCGAGTAGGTTGAAAGATACCAATGACCTGAGCCAGCAGTTGGAATGACATGTTGTCGCAAACAGCATTCAGTGAAATTACCCGTGTCTCTTGGTTCACGCCATCCACGCCGGCCTCCAGCAATCGAATCAAGTATCTGTGGAACACTTTGGCACGCACCAAGCTAGCAGTGATCCAGCCATACTGGACAGCCTCAATCATCCAATAATTATAATTTCTATTTCCATACACTCTTCCAAATGTCTCGAGATTCTTGGACAATTCGCTAATACGAAGCTCCATCTGCCTGGCCATCTTGACTTGACCGCTCGCCAACAGCTCCTGAGCTTCCTTTTGCATCTGCTCCACTTGATCCGAGAGTCGAACAACCTGATCCACTTGGGCCACAGGCCGTGGCAAGTTGCGATACGAGATACCGGTTCTACGCTCCTTGATGAAGGCAATGTAGGCTTTATATTCTTCTGAATCCTGGCTCATGTCTCGATGGAACACAACCTTGCGTTGCATCTTTTTGCCACTGAGGAGTGTGCATTCAACAATGGCAGTTTGAGCTTGGCCTCTCTTTTCGAGTTCAAGTGCTGTTGTCCATAACGTCTTCATATCCATCATGTATTTGCTGCTCTTGTTTTGTGCTGCTGCTCTTTCTGCAAAGTCCTTTCTCAACGCCTTGCCCATTTCAACCAGTCGCAAATCCTCAAGCAATTCATACATTATCTTGATACGCGCCTCCAAGTAGGAATTCACTGGCTTGTAGCTATTTTCATGTTGGTAACGGCGGAATAGACAAGGCTCTTCAGTCGCTATAGCTGTAGTCGTGGACACTTGATTCTCTTCTTTTACTTGTACTTCATCTTCTGGAGCTGGGCTTGAGGCTGGAGCTGGGCTTGAGGCTGGAGTTGTTGTATTTGATCTACTGCGAGTGGTTCTGATAGCAGCAAATGGCTCCTCCTCTCTGGCTTCATCAGACGGTGCTGCTGCTGCAGTTTGACTTGGTTTTGACTTATCCAAGTTCATATCAGCCACATCAGCTTGAGCATTGCCATCATTGTCACTTGCGGTAGTTTGTTCTGCATCGTCTTTGCTTGTATGTTTCTTTGAAACACCTTGCATTTCGTCATTTTCAGATGAACAAGTTGATGTTTCTGAAATATCTGTAGTTACTCGTTGCTCAGATTCCAATGTACATTCAGGCGTAGACTCAGAAAATCTGACTCTCTTTGCTTTATTCGCCTTGGCCATGGTGGGAGCTGTTTCAGCTGGTGGAGTGCTTGCTACAGGTGAAGAAGTTTCGCCTGGTGAATTAGCTGCAACTGAAGAAGTGGGTTTCTTGGGTGTCAGCTTGAAATAATCAGCAATGGATCTATTTCTGAGACGAGGTTGATATGATTTCACAGGCGCTTGAGAACTACTACGCTTGGGTTTCGTTTTAGATGGAGCAGCATCTGCAAACGAAGAAGAAGGCTGAGGCTGGCTCTCACTAGTAGATGCCTCTGATCGTATGGCTTGAACATGACTCTCGCTAGTAGATGTATCCGGCTCCTCTATTGCAGTATGGCCCTCTGGTTCAGCAGGCTCTGATGAAGAAGGTTGAGATGTATCCATTTGTGAGGCGCCCTGAGGTTCGGAAGCAGCTGGAGAATTAGATGATGCTCCAGAAGATGTTGTCGAGGATGTCACTGGACCGTTTCCGTATGGAATCACTCTACCAGACCTAGTTGTGCGTTGGCCTGTTGACTGGGGGTTTGCCTCGGAGGTCGATGTTGCTTCCTGTGCGACTTCATCCTTTTTTGCTGCACTTCTCTTGGTATACTTTCGTTTCTTGCGCGCTGGTGCTTCTTCAGTAGGGGCTTTGATAGCAGGAACTACACTCGCAGGACATGCTAATCGATTTTTGCTGATAATGGGCGCGGGTGCAGGCGTAGGGGATGGTGAGCGAACGAGATGCATATTGGATTTACGTATGCGAGGCTGCTGTCTGGCTTGAAAGAAAGAGTGTAGCTTCTCATTAGCTCGAGCTGGAGGTGGAGGTGGAGGTGGAGGTGGATCTGTGGGTGTTGCTGTGTTGCTGCTGGGCTCTGCAGCACTACTACTGGTACTGCCCTCAGCAGCAGCTTTCTGTCTAGCGATCATTGCAGCAATCTTCTTTTCCTTTTGCAAAATGTAACGGGATTTGGGGCGAGGTGTACCATCAGGATTCAATCTTCGCTGTGAAAAATTAGGCGGCATATCTTCGTTGTAAATGACATTGCGATGGCCCGCCCTTCTGACCATTTTTCTGTGTCTGGCAAGACCGATCATTGTATGAGGCACAGGGTAGAAGATGGCTCTTTCGTAATATTTTGATTCGTCAGTCTCTGAGTCTGGTAGTGGTGGAGGCACATAGTCTCTGTTTTCATTCACTTTGATGGATGCGGCCAATGTAAAATAGCGATATCGTCTCACACGACCTTCGAATTCAAAGTGACGCACAATGCCATAATGCTCGTACCCTTGACCCGGTTTCATTTCGGCTAGTTTGTCTAGTGCCTTTGATAAGAAGCGCATTTCATCCAGGTTCAATGCGATAGAAATGTCCTTTTGTACAGCACCCTGCGTCCCTGCAGCAGTAATCACGTCAATAATTTGGGATTCCAGAGGTACGTCGCAGAGAAGATGATGGATAGGAATGCCTTCGTTTTTGGTGGTCTTGATTTTGATGGGAAAGGAGAGTTCATCCACAGGGACAGTTGTTTGCTCATTGCTGGCTTGTCTCGCTTCATAATCTAAGAGCGATACAAGTCAATATGGTGTGTTATAGCGTGCTGTTTTCTTGCAGTCTTACCCTCTGGTACCTTGAGTAACTGCAGACACCGATGCTGTCTAGAGCCATCCAGCCTGATGCTTGCTTTTTCAAAGTAGCCCTTTAAGCATAATTCATCAATGGAACGGTTAAACCACTTTTTCACTGACTTGCGTGTTGAATTGAAGCCCTACACAAGCATCCGTCTTAGTATACCATAGAAAAAATGCTTTATTCATATAGCATACGTACCAATCCATGTAATGCATCCTGAGCCAGGATTAAGCCATTTGGTGCTACCAGGGCAAGATCTACCATTGCATCCAATAACGCCTTTTGTGAAAAGACTTTACCATTGCCATTGACATTGTAGGGCAATTCATTCTCTGCTTCCTTGTCACCGACAGTGTTCATGTCCACTTTGTTACTTTCAATACTGTATCTTGCGTGAACACAAATGTTGGTAAACATTGAGTTAATAGACACACCTCTACGTGTGATGGCGCCCTTGTCCTCCAAAACCTTCACATAGTGCCCAGTGGATCGACCGTCAAGATTGAGCAGTCTAGTGATAGAGGCTTGATATAAACCCTTTGTTCTGGTCTTGATGATCTCTCTTAAAATGACAACGAGACTGGGTGTAATATTGGCATCAGGCTATTTAGAATAGCAATGTTAATATCAGGCTGCTAAGGCACACACAAGTAATACTCACAGGAACGCCCAAATAAAGCTGTTCATCTTGGAGTCGGGCGGAAGCAATAATGCGTAAGCGGGACCCGTAGCGTTCCTGAACCTGATCGTAACTTAGATCCGCTATATCCTGAATGGCTATCAAATCCGCATTGTCCTGTATCAGTTCAGACATCAGTATCTTGCATCCTTCAATGATAGCCCAAGTATACATACTTTTTTCGTTTGCTGTTGGACGTTTCTTGGATTCGATAATATATTCTCATTTTTACGCGCTGTGGGGAACTTTTTTATGTAATCTGACTCGGCATAGTCCTGTTGGTCGGAAACGTCTTCAACCCCATCTGTGCTGTAATCTTCTGAAGAGACCTCACTAAGGTCACTCTCATCATACTCTGATTCACTGTCGTCTGAGTCCATCTCAAAATCACTGTCTGAATGGCCTGCAGACACTCGCTTCTTCTTTTTGGCTGGCTTCTTCTTTTTGGGTGCTAATTTCATCTTTTTCTTTTTGGGTGCTGGCTTTTTGACAGCTGCTTTTGATTTTCTTTTGCGAACCATGGCAGCTTCTAAACCTTTATCCTTGTCTTGTACTTCTTGCAACAGGTCAATCAGATGAATTTCAGCATGAGTATTCACTGAGGTAGCGGTAGTGCCATTAACATCAGAGTCAGCTCTCATGGCAGCCATATCTTCGTCTTGCTCTTCATTTATGGCAATTACATGTTGGTCTTGATCTGCTGCTCCTTGCCCCTCTTCCTCCATAGGAACATCGTCGCTGTTGGCTTGATTTCCTTTTGCGGATTCACTGATGTCTTCAAAAAACTCCAGCTCTGGTTCTTGCTTAATGTAGTTCCAAATAAACGCTTTGTAAGGACCATCAATGTTGGGTGTAATTGATATGTTCGACTGCTTTGCAACCTGATTTGATATAAACTCTGCATATTTCCAAACTACATCAATGCTAGAGCCTGCGTTGTGTCAATCTACATAAATTGCATACCCAAGAATATGACAGCCTTTTTACCTGATGTACCATCAATAGCAATCTCTTCTTTTAAGCGTGATAACAGAGTATCTAGCATTAATTTATTTGTTGATTTGTGTAATTAAAAAAAGTAGGTGCTTTACGAAAAAGAAAGAAAGATAAGGCGTTCAAGCCTCTGTGAAGCCCATTTTTGTTGAAAATTTTACATATACACAAACAGTCATGTCATCATCCACATCACATTTTGTTCAGATAAAACATGGCTATTCATCGCTCAAACAATGCATCCTATTGTCATAGTATCCAGATGATATTTAGTGGTATTCATGAGTTAAATCTATATGCTTTATAATAGCATACATTCCAAAAAGTGCTATTAAAAATGACTAGAGTATCGGTGGAGACTGAATGGCTCTACTAAATAGTGATACGTTATCAGGTGCCTTTTCTGTACTGATACATCTCTAGGCATGTTTGACCGTTTATCCATTCAAGCAAAGCATGATATAGCTTGCAATTTCAGTAGTAAAGACGTAAAATAAAGTGAGAATTTGCAATTTGCATTGGTATCTGTTTTGTATCAGCAATTTACAGCTATTAAATCGAAGTGGAAGGGCCAGACTTATTGGCGTACTGAAGATATTCCATACTCTAAGGCAAAGATCATCAATGCATGCAAGTGTTAAATAGAACAACCTCGAGAATGGGAGATATGTCCAGCATCATTGTCTTTGCGGGTGATAGCTTAATGTGTCTTCAGGGGTAAAGCAAGTTTTCGATGTTATTTGGAATAGGTTTTGATGTATAAGCAGAAAGTTGATATAATAGATTTACAGTGAATGAATAACTGCCATTTAATTGATAACACAATAGCGTCTCCAGTGACCACTAGCCGTTTGATCTCACTACGCTCAATGACGGCGTCGCCCTGCGGGTTTCGTTCAAATTAAATGCTTTCTTTACATAATCAATCAAGAATATCATAGTGGATGACTATACGCATTAGATGAAAATTGGAGGCTGATGAAATTTATGTTCGATTATCTAGTTTCTTTGTAAAGAACTTCAGGATATACTACATTTTCTGTTTAAGGGTTGTTGGTAGGAAGCAATATAGTCATTCCTTGGGCATAGATTACTCTGGACATGGCCACATATAACTGCCCATACACAAAGACAAGACTTCTAAGGACTAAATTAACCTTTGTGAGCTACTGCCCTTGAGGCTTGTTGATCGTCATGGCAAAGGACACCTTCAAAAGGAACTGCTCTCGCGTAAGTCAGGAAACCACCCGAGGTGGGGAAAGGCTTGCGTTGGGTGGGCCTTTGATTTATATCACGAAATCAACAATGGCTAGAATCTTTGAACGTCTCTTTTATGTAGTAGTGTTTTTTTATTCACAATTTAATAGCTTTTAGAAACATCATGAAGCCGTATTTTGCATCCAAACTTTTTTTAAGTTCCGGTGCACATTTCTTTTTGGTGTTCGATTCGTGAAATCTGTTCGAGAATCGACCTATTTGCTCTATTTTGCACAATTTAAGTATATAAACTGTGATGTGAACCCAATGCACTCTTAAGCTTCCTTGAAGTACTTTTTAAGGCGCATCTAATAATGCAAAGTAAAATGAGTATTTTTAATAAGCTTATTGAGCAATTCTGAAAAATATTAAATGTGAATTTTGGCCAAAATGTCAGGGTTTTACATATAAAGGTCTCACAAACGAAGTTCTATGGGATGCTTTGGATCAAGAGAAATAATTTGATTCAATATATACCTTAGTAGAAGTCTTCATTTTTGCGTTAAAAAACACGATCATTTGATTTTCGATGAAAAGTATGAGGTACCCCTCATGCTTTTTGATGGATTTTTGATGATGTTTTTTTCGTCCTCAAAAAGTTGAGCGAAGGTGTCAGTAAGTTAGTGCTAGAT
>DF836421.1:20213-31165 GCA_000950595.1 Mucor ambiguus
ATGCTATTTTGAAGGTCTAAAACAGCTTCTAGCGTGAGAAATCATGTCTCAAATGTGTTCAAATTTTGCTGTAATTTGCAGTTGGAGGTAAGGCAACATCATCTGATAAATAGCTTCTTGTTTTGCATAGCCATTAATGACTTTAGCCTCAACTGCGTTAGCAGTACCATTGTTATTGGCTTTACTATCAACGGCATCACCTTCATTTTCGTCTTTGAAGGGGTCATTTGTAGTAATGTCGAGTAAAATATTTGCATGGCCGAGTACCTTTATTGTTGTCTTGCTTGCTACCGTTGGCTGAATCGTTGAGGCTCTGAATTCTCGCGCGAAGAAAGCGGCGAAGGCATCATGAACATTAAACCACTCAAGGGATCCCTCCTACGTGCTTTAATGCAATCACTGTTGCGTATATGAAGCGAACGCAAGGCAAAGGCTTTGGTCCTGTTTCCCAATTTGGGCTGTTAAAGTGAAGTTTTAAGAACGGTTGCGATCTTCCATGGTAATAGCGCAATGTAAGAATAATAAGTTACGGGATCAAAAACGCTATATAATTATAATGGCTCAGGCGATCATTGAAAATAGGCTGGATACACTACTTCACAACTCATAACTTTATTTTTAAGCTGTAAAAATCGGTTTTAAGCCCTGGGACGATGAAATAGGCGCCATAAGTTTTTAGGCAGATCTGAAATACCAGAGACGATTAGCAGGCGAAACAGGAATTGCATTTGAAGGCTGCTTGATAAGCTTGATATTCATATGGTTACTTGATTGGTTCTTTTGGATGAGTTCCATCGCTTGGTTTGGAGTAGCCACAATGTCCCAACATCACAAGCACAGTGGGAAGGCATCTAAAAAGCGGCAGCACGAGACCCAATGATGGCAGAATGGCTGTACTTGCCGTCTAACTCATTGGCACTTTCAATCTTCTTCAAAAGCTCTTCCTTAGAGTACTTTTCAAGGCACATCCTTGTTTTTGAAGGGTATTTATACATCAAGATGTTGATTAGCGATTCTTGCACATATATATCAGTAAAATATCAAATATATGACATTGTATACTACCAATGACGAGAGCAATCAAACACTACAAACTCGCTAAAGCACTCGTCTGCATTTAAAGGAGCTTATTATTGATCAGCCGAAATGCCATGTGCAACGCTTTTCTGTACCTGTAAGAGGTAGAAATACACAGATCGTCGGTCATGAATGCAGCAAGACAGAGATACAAAGTGTCAGGATATCATGCTTCCTCTTATAAGATTTAGCACAAAAACAACTAGTCTGCTTGCGGCCATTGCTCTTCAACGATTGGAAACATCTGCATAGAAATATTCCTTGGCTATTAGACGAGCCAGGAGTATCAAATAGTCCGGCGCAATGAAAGGTCGAGAAAGAAATTGAGGGTTAATTTTACTCTTTCTCTCTTTCCAAACAATATAAAAATGACTCTTGAAGAGCAAGCCGAAAAAATCAAGCAGTTTAGACAAGAACTCACAGATATCAAGTACCCCGTTACAGATGAGGTACGTTGTATTCTTTACGAGTGGATAGCACTACAAAACTCACATGCCATTATCTAGTATCTCGAACAGTTTCTGATAGCTCGTAGTTGGAACATTGTAAATGCCAACACTAAAGACCTTCCTTTGATGAACTTGACTGACTTCCTTAATAGGCCAATGCCAAAGACCAGCTCTTGAAAACATTTGAGTGGCGTGAAACAAATCGCATTGGTGATCATCCTGTGGCCACTGGAGAAAACAAGTTACCTGTACTTTATGCTGTTCGTGGCTATAACAGTATTCCCGATAGCAATTTAGAGCCACTTGCTGGCATCAGTGAAAGTGTGTTGAGAATCAACAAATACATGGGAGGTGCGTGTCTCCACAAGGTAGATAGAGAAGGATGTCCCATTTATATCGAAAGATTGGTAAGGCGTTTTACAGAAAATGACATGATCGTGTAACGAACCTGTTGTTGATTACCTTCTTATAGGGTTATCATCGTGCAAAGGAGCTTGCCAAGAACGCCAAAGTGGAGGAGGTACAAGGATACCATATTGGCTGCAACGAGTTTTTGCATCGTGTCGTGATGAAGGATTGTTCAAAAGCTGCTGGACGTCATGTGAATAGAGAAACTGTCATTTTTGATTGCACTGGCATGGGATGGCATCGTAAGTTGTGCTTATTATGCTAGGAATAATCAATGCAGTGTATTAAAAAGATGCTTTGGCGTAGAATTGCATATGCCTGCTTTGAACTTTATCAGGGCTATTGCTGATTGTGATCAAAAGTACTACCCAGAGACACTTAACAAGTTCTTTTTGGTCAATGCACCTGGTGCCTTTGTCTATGTTTGGAAGATTGTCAAGGCATGGCTTGATCCTGGTGTAAGTGATTAGACAAACACACAAAAACACGCCACTGATACACTTTCTATGCGAAAGACTATTGCTAAAATCCAAATCCTTGGAGCTGATTACAAGGAACCACTATTGAAGCAAATTGCACCTGAAAACCTTCCTGCATTTTTAGGCGGTGAATGTACATGTGAACATATGGACGGTGGTTGTGTTCCATCTCAAGTGCTGAAAAACGCCAAACCATTGGTAGCAAATGAAAAGAACGAAAAAGTAGATACTGCTTACAATGCTGATATCATGGAGCAAGGAAAAACATCAGACGTCATTAGAGGTCCTTCATTCTATTAGATGATTGTCGTAATAAAGAGATAGAGAAATCATTTATTTTTGATGTGACTAAAAGGACTGACTTGTTTAATCGAAAAGACCTATATATTCCGATATAACGATTAGTATCGAGAGATTCACATTTACAAAAACACAGCTCATAAACACTTACCGAAACCCATATCGTCATCAGACTCTTCCTTCTCTTCTTCCTTGGCTTCCTCAGCGGGAGCATCAGTGGCAGCACCAGCAGCGGCACCAGCAGAGGCAGCGGGACCGGAACCAGGAGCACCAACGTTCAAGAGAAGAGCCTTGAGGTCTTGACCAGCGAGGGCCTTGGCGTAGAGAGAGAACCAGATAGGCTCAACCTCAACACCGGCAGCGGCAACAAGGGTTTGGAGCTTGTCAGCCTATATGAATTCGTGTTGAATATGATATCCTCGAAATACTAAGCAGTTACTTACGGTGATCTCAACATTGTCATCTTCGAGGATGAGAGCGGCGTAAACGACAGCGAGTTCAGCAGACATGCTACATGTGAGAGAAATGAATGGTTAGTATCAGCTGAAAATACCAACATGACATGTCAATTCAACATGGTGCATCTCCAAAAGGATATGGGATTCCTTTGTCAAATATCGAGTGCGTTTTTGTTGATTGACACATCATGATTCAATGGATTGATGGATGGATTCTTTTTACATACGCGCAACGGATGGATGTAATTTGAAGGAGGAACTTGAGATACACGCATTTCAGCTGATGGATATATAGCAAATCATGTAGAATTAACCGAGTCACCCACACTCGGTGCTCCCTCATTGTTGCGCGGTGCCAAACAACATCTCCTGCACTGGTTCGGCCACAGCTAACAATAAATTTTTCCACTCATATATTTACAACTGATTCATCATGTACTTTATTTGAGTAGTTTTGCTTTAGAAATGTGAAATAGTGCCATTTTCAAGGTAATCCACCAAGTCAACTTCTTCGCGTCTCTTCTTCATGCGTACTTTGATTTGCTGACGTTCTCGCTCAAGCATGGTCAGTATAATGAATTGTTCTGATCGTTCCTGTTCCAGTTCAGCACTTTTCGTCTTTTGCCAGTTGAGATGCTTTGTACATTTTCGACTTGCAGAGCATTTTGTGAACCCCTTTGACGAGACATGTCCGCCATTGACATCCAGCAGTGCAATGATATGCTGTTCATTCTCATTAACCTGATTCACCTTCTCCCAAATAGTGTCTGGCCATGTTAATCTCGAGTCGAAACCACACACTTCTTCATCAGATTGTTGCTGTATTAGTAATTTCAGCAGCGTGGATTTGTGCTCAACCATGGTAATCAGGGCTTTGGCATGCACTTTTTCTTCCTTGACCCTATTTAGTCTTGCTCGATCATCCATGTCTGCAAAGCTACTGAGTCTTGCTCTTGATAATGGGTTGTAGGGCTGGTCTTCCACAGACATGGTGGCATTTCTCTTCTTCAGTTCTGCTAATTCAATGCGAGCACGAGCTACCTGCATGCCACACGTATCTGAACAGTATTTGCTTTCGTGACCTTGCACTGTACCAATTCTGGCAGGTTTTATACAAGCTGGATTAGCACAATTGGGTTTCCACAATGTTTTCTTGCCGGTAACTAGAGCCATATATTAGTTTCACATGTTATATACAACTACACTTGCCAAAGAAAAGATAACTTACGTTTGGCGCAGTTGGTACAGTAATACAGGTCAATGAATTCACTCTGTTTTTCGCTGATTTCAATACATTCACCATGGAACCATTCGTTACATTTATCACACGCAATCATGAATTCCTTTACATCATACGGCCTTTTACAGATGCAGTAGAGTTCATTGCTGTTGTCATTAGGTGGCCTTTGTTGTGCTTGTTGTTGCTGGCTGGGTGGTGTTGTAGGCGTCGATGGTGTTGCGGGTTCAGATGTGGTATTGTTGTTATTAGTGTTCTTATGTAATGGAGGTCTACCTCGTTTGACTTTCTTTACAGGCTATAAAATCCAAATGAGTTGTGTTGCTCAAGGATATATCACACTGCCAAACTTACCCGAATGTCATCTTTCTCTATATTTCTTTTTGATGTTGGTGTGCTTGCCGTAGGAACAGATGGGGGTGTTGCTTGTGGTGGTGGAGGGAAAAGATGCTGCTCTTGTGACACTGCTATTGATGATAAATGGTGCTTTTCTTGGTCAAGTTCCATTGTATCGCCAGCACCATCAGATACTAGATGATCCAAAGAGTTTTGTATGGGGTATGGTTGTTGCAGTTGTGCTTGTGATGGGTATGATGTTTGTTGCATTTCCTCTGGTGTTTCTACAGGTTGCCATTTTAATACAGGACTGATGCGTTTTCGTAAAGGCAGACGATTGGGGCTGCTGCTATTGCTGCTATTGTGTTCAAGATGTTCAACTTGCTCAGACATTATGAGTGTGAGTGGGTGGTTTTTTATTGGAAAGGGTTATTAAAAAGAAAGGAAGAAAAGAGCTATTAAAGTGTCGCTTGATATTCCCTAGATTGATATTACAGAAGCAATGAGGAGTAGTGTAATATATATTAAAAGGAAGAGAAGAGAGAGACAGAGAGAGGCGTAAAGGGGGAAAAGAAAGAGAGAGAGAGAGAGAAAGGGTTTTGGGGGGATGAAAAGAAAAATAAAGAAATCTGAAAAAATTTGAGCAAGGCCAAATTCACCTCTTTTTGTCTCTGTTTCCCCTCACACTCTCACTCACAATTGTGTGTTCTTTGCATCGTAGCCATTGGCTTACAGTGACGAAGACGCTGTGATTGAATCGAATCATACAAAAGCTGTGTTATGAGTCAAATTTCATGGTGAATGCAAGCCCATTTCGTAGTGAGAAATCTACATACGAGACGATGGAAATGGTATTCGATGTGATACAAGTACTTTTTATAACGCTGTTGAATATAGTCTTGCCTTCTGGCTGTTTGGAAATGTCGGATATAAAGCGTCTTTTTTAGTTTTTACCTCTTTCTCTCCTCTTTCTCTCTCTTTCTTTCTCTTTCTTTCTCTTTCTTTCTCTTCCCGGTTATTTCCTTCATTTACGGAACATGTTGAAATCCCTAACAAACATTGGAGTCTGTGTAGGCGTTGTGTTTGGTACAGCAGCTACATTTATAAGGTATAATAAATAACCAACAACCGGTATGCAATGTATTGATCATCATGATAGACACCGACAGAATCAGCCTCTGAGATACACTGCAGCATCTATTGTCGCACTCATTGGTAAGGATAATCATTTCATTCAAGTTGGTTATCAGAGAGGCTCAATTGTAGAGAATAGGTATACGAGAATTGCTAGTAAAATCAAGTGCAAGAAACCAGTTATCCCCATTGCAGCACTTAAAAGTCTTAAACTACCAGCCACAATCCATCTTCAACTCCATCTCACTACCTATACCACGCAATGTTCATAGTCGATGCATCTAAACCTTCCCATAGCGCCAAACTCATTCTTTTTGTACCATATCTATATACCTTTGAACGCAATCTCAACAAAGAAAAAAAAAGCTTCATGTACAGTAATAAATTCCCTCATACAGTATCCGTAAATCAAGGGAAACATGGTCTGAAAGCCAATTTTTTACTGTATATATACATATATATATCACTGTCGACATTTTCTGCCGTTGTAAGCGTTCAATCCCTTGTGCTCTTGGTAATCTTCTTCATCTTCCTCCTCTATCATGCTTTGACTACTGGTGGTCATGGAGGTACTGTTGTGTGTGATTTGATGGCTTCTATTGTTGCTATTCTCTTCCACAACTGTCTTTTTGGGATGGAAAATTAGGATGACAATGACCCAAATGACAATACACAGAATGTTGACTAGAGATAATGTATCGTTAGTTTCATGTCTATACCACCACAACAAACGATACTTGCTGTTACAAATAAAAAAATCGGCCAAGAATTTGCGCTGGTTAATCACCTTTTTGTTTGTGAGCCCATCAGCACTGAGAATGATGAAACATGTCGAAAACAAAAACAATGCTACGGATAGCAATAGATTCAAATCTTGAAAATAACGCATCTTGTGTGTAATGAACTGAGCATCGTTTTGGTGCTGACTGTTACTGAGCAGCTTCTTGAATCTAAAATGTGAAACAGCACCGAGAAGTGATATAAGAAACATTTCTTGGTATGGGCTAGTCTGTTAACCTCGTTGTTGCATTCTGTAATTGTTGTTGATTTACCTATTCCATATACAAGTTGTGGCATTATTTCTTTATATGTATAATTGTAAATATCTCTTGTGAAATTGTATTGCAAGACTGGGAACAGGATGATATTGAGCAGTGTCCTGGATGTAGCTAGGTGAATCACCATTAGGAACAGACAAAGCAATAGGACAACTTACATGACAATGTAAAATTTAAACTCTTTGCTACTCATGAATCTGGCTCTGGCCACTAGATTAGCAATATACCGCCAAAAGCATTGCAGCAGCAGTAAGGTTCCACTACATGCGCCTTGTATTTAATTTTCTCTCACAGTGCTCTAAATTACTTGTATACTTACATTTGCAACGAAAACCCCACACAGAGGCTATAATCTACAATGAAAAAACGATGAATACTCGGCATGATTCGCTTCCTACAGTTCCACTTACCAGTCGGTGTGATTAGATCTCGGTCAGCTTGTGTCCATAGAAATTCGGGTTTGGTGACAATGTGGCCAAGTATTTGCACATAGCCTTCTTTATACTTGACTTTACAACTTGCCATATCTAAGAAGTTTGAATATACAGCACAAGACATAGACACCCATATGTGTACCCCTCTTACCGTAGTATAACTGAAACGGCAGCATGACAAAAATCAGTATTGTCACGATGCTCTTCAGTTCTCCTCTTTTCAGTTTCGAAAAATACAGACAATCAAAGCCCCCAGTTGTGTGTATACGGTGTATAAACCAAAACAGCACATAGCTCAAGCCGATGGCTCTCTCTAACTCATCATCAATGCCTAATTCAATTGTCATGGTAATCATGTAACGTACGTAAAAAACTGAAATCACTCAAATGAGTCATGCGTGCGTGTGGATATAAAGCAAAAGGGAAGGATACAAGTAATTTTACATAACAACTATTATATTTTCTCCTCGAATTTATTGGCAATACATCAATGAGAAAGGGGTAATTTACAAGGCATAGGTGCTTACATGTAGCTTCAATAGCATAGTGAAATAAATGACAGCAGCAGGAGCTAGTTTACAACATTGTGAACAATCTTCTGCTTTGATGCAAGAAGACACATACTCATTTGATGAAACGCTACATGTACACACGGCTTCTCCACACTAAAAATTTGTATTATTTGCACACGGACAACATTGCGTGTGAAACGACTATTATGTTTGTCCATGCTTGTACATGTCAGATTGTCCTGTTCGTCTGTTAAATAACATGGTACGATGTTTTCTGTATGAATTGTTACTTGTACAACACCACATGAGGTACTATACTCATGTATCACAGGCCCTGGTATCAAAAATGCGATAAACACTAATGACCCTTATAGTCTTGTTTCCAATATAAAAATGAAATCTCTAAATCTATTTGTATGAACTAGTTTTGGTCTAAATCTTTGGTGGAATAGCCTGGATACATTTAAAAGTAGATGCTCAGCTTTTTTCTCGGCGGATGCACAGAGACACACATTTTTTTCGTAACGAAAACACAATGGATTGTGCAGTAACCGAATCCCTTTTTATCTGTGCATTTGTGCAAGGTCCAGCTTCCTAACAGCCTTGAGCAAGTGATTTAGAACACTGATGTCGATCATTCAGGGGCAAAAAAAAAATTGTTACCAAGTTCTCAAACCAAAGGTATGTATATAGCGAATATACTTCTTGATGGCGAGAGGGTCGAATACAGCAGCAATAAGCTAGATAGTCATGTTTAAGGCGTTTAGCAGCAATGCAGGTTTATTAATATGTACATTCAATAGTATTGAAGTGGTGTAATTGTATGTAAGTATAAATTTAGTTCTTGTATTGATTCTTGTACGCGTTCTTGATGATATCAGCAGCCTTTTCAGCAATACCGTAGGTAGGCTGCATCAAGTGAGAGGAGACCTCGAGAGGCATAATGGAAGCATCAACAACACGCAAGTTGGAAGTACCGTATACCATGAGAGCAGGGCTGACAACACCGCCCAATTCCTTGGGAAGCATAGCACAAGTACCAACAGGATGCCAGTCAGAACGAACATTGTTGCTCAACCAAGATCTGAGATCATCTTCAGAGGTGATGTTCATACCAGGCTCAACTTCACCGCTGTTAAGATCACCCAGACCGGGAGAAGCAGTAATGATTTCACGAGCAAGTTTAGTGGAGGCGACATGAACATCAATATCCATAGGGTGAGAGTAGTATTGAGGGTTGATGACAGAAGGTTCCTCGATATCAGAAGAATTAATGTGGGTATAACCACGACTCAAAGGAGCAATCAAGACATGGTTGACAGTTTGATACTTGTTGTTTTGCAAGTCAGGGCTGCCAGTACCACCATAACCAGGAGTAAGGTTAATTTCAATGGGAGACAAGTAATTTTCTTCATAGCGAGAGGCGACAATGGCATATTGCTTCTTCAACAACTCGACATTGGTGGCGTTGGTAGAAGCATAGTAGTTGGCCCATTCATCAGTGGAGTTACGGATCTTGTCGGCGAATTCCTTGCCAGAGACGAATTCAGTACCGTTGAAGAGTTGCTCGGGAGTAGGATAACCGAGGTTGTTGGGAGTAGTGGTCCAGATACCAGTCTTATTGGTTTCGTATTCCTCTCTTTGCTCTTGAGCAAGGGTTTCATTGACAAAAACACTGTTGGTAGTATACCCAGTAATGTTGGTAGTAGAGACAGTGACAGCATGGACGTGATCTTGCATGTTGGAACCAACACCAGGCAAATCAATCAAGGACTCAACACCGGCAGCAGAGACAATGTCCTTGCTACCGATACCAGAGATTTCCAAGAGCTTGGGACTACCAATGGCACCAGATGAGATGATGACTTCATAACGAGCCTTGATGGTTTGCTTTTGATCCTTGTTACCAGTGGGATACCATTCAACACCGGTGGCCTTGAGAGGTTCGCTGCCGTTTTGAGGAGCAAATTGAATGCGAGAGACAGTGTGGTTGGCCAAGACATTGAGGTTGCTGCGACTAGTGTAAGGAGCAATGTAACCAGCATAGGAATCCACACGTTGGACAGTTTCAGGGTCCAGAATGTTGGGTGTGGTGGAATAACCAGCCAGGGTGCCGTTCAAGAGATCAGGAAGAGCAGTGAAGTCAAGAGACGAAAGAGAAGCATTCCATTTAGCAGATTGAGGGAACTCGTAGTTGGTGAAGGAGACATCAATAGGACCATTCTTGCCGTGAGCGTTTTTTTGGTAGGTAGCACCGTATTCAATTTGAGCAGGAGTAGGAGGATGGAAGTTTTCAACCTTCTTAAAGTACTTGAACAAGTTGGAGCCATTCCATCCAGGGTTGCCGAGCTCCTCCCAAGCATCGTAATCCTTCAAGCCACCGCGAGTCTATCAAACGACATGTTAATATCCATTCTATACATGGAAAACATATATATATATATATATATATATATATTTACCCAAACAAGCCCGTTGACAGCGCTACCACCACCGAGCAATCTACCGGTAGCGATAGAAAGGCTTCTGTTACCCATGTTCTCTTGAGGGGTCGTAGGAACGAGAGGACAAAGATCAGTGCCAACAGCTTGGCCATACCTATCAGTTGTGAAATCAATGTCAGTAAAGATATAAACATTGATCCCGATAAGAATTACGAAACTTACATGCCAGGGGCATACACAACAAATTGATCATTGGCGTTAGGACCAGACTCGAGAACAGCAACAGTAACATCCTTGTTTTCAGAGATACGACTAGCTAAAGCCAAGCCTAAGTGCAATTGTATAAGGTCAGTAATGATGAATTAACTCATGGTAAATGCATGTACATACCAGCTACACCACCACCGACGATAACATAATCATAGGTATCAGTTGAAGAAGTATTTGTGTCTTGTTGAGCAGAGGCAAAAGAAGCAAATGCTGTGACAACGGTAATAATGGCAGCAGTAATCTTCATTTTAAAATGATTGCAGTGATTTGAATTGAACATCTTTTGGTTTGACATTGGAGTGCTTTTTATACTAGACTTCATTTCTGTTTCAGAATTTGATGTCTAAAACCCCCCC
>DF836421.1:45925-64060 GCA_000950595.1 Mucor ambiguus
TGTAAGAATTCTCAAATGTATTTTCTTATATACTCAATCTGTCAACATATTTCCGTTCTACCAGCTTATGCAATTCCAGGTAATTGAACCAAGATTTACTTTATATATAGCTAGTTGTACTAATGCTGAATCTATTAGGTGGTTCAGAAGAAATTATGCTTGATCTCGGTGTGAGACAGGCAGTTAAAGTTGCTGCTTTCATGGGTGCTAAAATGTAATTTGATATAGTATTAAACATTGCCATTGCTAAAGAGACGGGCTACACTATTTATGAATAAACACAGCTAATAAACTCAACATCTAACCTCTGATTTGAATGTCCTCATCAGATAGATGGGTCCTTCAGTTTGCAATACAGCTATTTTTGGAGGTGAGTTGTTTGTTTAGCCTTCCATGTATATATACATATATATATATATATATATATTCCACTGCATTTGCCTGGATATGTAACCGAACAAATGCCTAGAGTCAAACCAACTTTTTGGGAAAACAAATCAATAATCAAATGTATTCATGGTATGCACTATAAATCTCGAATACTAAAAGTCTGTGATCATTCGTACAAGTATTTTCATTTAGGCGAGAAAAAAGCCCTATGCAGTAAATTCCATCTAGAGCATACGTACGGACGATAGACTGCCCTGAATGATCTACATTAGAAATGTTTAGACCATATTGTGCTGATGGTTGTCGAGAGTAGTATTGGCTACTATTATTGCATTGTGTGAATCTTTTACATGCCTCATCATACGGATTATGAACCTCCACAGATGGATCTACAGTTTTGAATTACCCCTGAAATGGATCTCTTTGGTCATGCTTCGGTCCGTAGTCTACGGATGTATACATGCTTCAAAGACATTATATCTCATTGAGACTCCACATGAATAATATCAGCTTATATTGTGCTTGGTTGTGTCACTTCTACTACATGCTCCTATTCATTGGTTTATCTTACTAGTAGAAATTCAACTTTCGATCAAATTTAAAATATCATAAGCACACACCATTTTCTACTCGTTTTGTTCTCTCTTTTGTGTAAATTTTGACCCCTTCCCTTTTTATACAGAACCTTCTCCTTAATCATTTCCTCTCTCTCTCTCTCTCTCTCTCTCTCTCTCTTAAACAACATACAGTATGAAAAGTGCACCAGGTGTACCCTTAACTATTGCTGAACTCCAGTTGTCATCACCTTTGCCATCTCCAAACAGACATCCATCAAATACCACCGCTCAACAGCAGCATCAACTGCATACAACTCGTCTTCATCACACAGAGGCTTCGTCTTCCAATGCAACCATTCTTCCTCAGCTTCACTTTGACCCGCCATATTCTTTAAATCCTGACCTATACCCTCTAGCTAATATCGCAACTCCAAATGCCATCAAGAAATTTACATTCAAAATGGATGAAAAGCATGGTGTGTTTGAAGAAATACAGGTAAATATCAAGCTTTCAATTCAAATAATTCAGGTTGATCAAACATATCCGCACAATAGGCAACTGCAGCCAGAAAGAGATCAGCCTCCACTTGGGATGACGAAAGAAGTTTTAAACGAACAGAATTAGAGAATATGGAAGAAATGGACCAAACAAATAATACTGCCTTACAAATACCAGCACCAGCAAACAGCACATATTCACCTGGACCCTCTTATGCTACAACAGACGCAATGGTCGATATTATACCTGATAGCCCCAACTCTGCTCTTCCGTCACCTGTCTCTGATTTAGATCATCAAGACGTTTGGCAACATCTTGACGAACAAGAGGAGGAGGATCATATGGATACAGCCACAACAGTCGATAATACAACTCATACTACTATTGCCACTACCAACCACACTAATACACATACCACTACCACTACAACTACTAATTCAGTACTGCTCGACACACCCTCACTATTTGAAATGTTTGATACACTACCAGATAATATCCAGACCTACCTCATGTTTCAATTACTCAAACGATCTCCTCGAAATGCACTACGCATGGCTAATGCTACTATCATGCAAGCCCTTAAAAAGGACATTGTAGTTAATTTGCCCAAGAGCGTTGCAGAGATTGTTCTCTCTTACTTGGATATTCGAACCCTATGCCGTGCATCGGGTGTCAATCACTCCTGGAAACATCTCATTGACAATGCTTCGGAGGTTTGGAAATTAAAAATGAAGCAACTAGACTTTGTACCTACACCAACAAAAACAGTACAAAGCGACTACAAGCAAATTGTGCGTCGCCACACTATCATGCGACGGAACTGGCGTCAAAACTTGCATCACAAAATGTTGTTGGAAGGCCATGAAGATGATTTGGTGACTTGCTTGCAGTTTGACGACGAGAAAATCATCACTGGATCAGATGATCATAGCATTAATGTGTACGACATCAAAACTGGCAAGTTGAAGAGTGCTCTCAATGGCCATGATGGCGGAGTCTGGGCCTTGCAGTATGCGGGCAATACCTTGGTGACAGGATCCATAGATAGAACCATCCGTGTATGGGATATTGAAAAGGGCAAATGTCGATTCATCCTAAGAGGTCACTCCAGTACGGTGCGCTGCCTCAAAATCGTCATGCCTACCAAGATTGTCAATCCCGATGGCTCGGTTACCATGGAGCCCAGTGAGCCGATCATTGTCAGTGGATCCAGAGATATGACTATTCGTGTATGGCGATTACCTGATCTTGAAAAGGAGCCAGAGGTCCCATTATCGACATGTTTAGAAGACGACGTGATATCCCAGCGGTTCCTCAAGTACAAGCTGGTTGAGCATGAACATTCTGTGCGGGATTTGGCTATTTATGGCAACATTTTAGTGAGTGGTAGCTATGACAACAATGTGATTGTATGGAACCTAGAGACCGGTAGAAAGGTGCACGTTTTAAAGGGCCATACCATGAAGGTGTATTGTGTGGCTATCGATCCCAAGCGTCGACATTGTATCAGTGGCAGTTTGGATGCATCTGTGAGAATTTGGGGCATTGATGATGGTGAATGTAAATTTGTATTGCAAGGTACACACACCGTTTGGATTTAAACCAGTGTAGAAGCTGATCAGGTTATTGTACAGGGCATGCTATTCTGGTGGGCTTGTTGGGTCTGGTGGACGATTGCTTGGTGAGTGCAGCTGCAGATGCCACTCTGAGAATCTGGGACCCCTCAAACGGCGATCGCCTTCACATTTTAGCTGGAGCGAATGGCCATCAAGGACCCATCACATCATTCCAGCATGACAAGTACAAGATCGTCTCCGGCTCTGAGGGCGGCGTCAAGATGTGGGACACACAAACAGGAGAACTCATGTATGATCTCATTGAAGATGTTGCGGGTGTATGGAGAGTGTGCTTTGATGAAAGGCGATGTATAGCAGCTGTTAAAAAGTAATGTATCTTAGTCAGCAGTGGATGCGCAGACACTAACAGGTTTCTTAGTGAACATAAAACTCAATTGATTGTCTTGGATTTTGGTATACATGGATTAGAAGGTGACAATACAAGCTAGATGCTGGGATTGCCTCCATATACTTCTCTTTTCGACATAGAACAGAAATCCAAGTTTAGTACAATAAAAGATGACTTTTGCAATGATTTTGTGCGTGCATGCCAAACGATAAGAGACAAGTATCGATTGGATTGTCAGTGATTGGGCTCGATGAACTGGCTCTGACGCTATCCAAGCCTTCTTAGCAACTCCACGCTGCAATGTTGGTACAATGATCAGACTCATGAGCCTCTGTTACAGTACCAAGTGCTGCCTACCGCAGCTCCTCTGAAGCTGCTTGATGGCACCCAAACCTCTTGATGGAGGGCCAACTCCGCGCAAAAAGCCTCAAAAAATTTTCATCACACCTCATTTTTTTGCACTTTTGTATTTCTTCTTTTTTCTTCTTGTTAGTTAAATTAGACAAAGAAGCATATACAAAGATGGCTGACAACAAGTTTTTTTGTCGCATGTACGAGAACGAGTTTCCCAAGGTTGACGATGTTGTCATGGTCAACGTTCGTCAAATTGCCGATATGGGTGCTTATGTTAAACTTGTAAGTTGTAGATGATGAACTTGAAGCAATAGACTAACATACACAAACAGCTCGAATACGGAGACAGAGAGGGTATGATTTTGCTTTCTGAATTATCCAGAAGACGTATCCGTTCAGTCCAAAAGTTGATTCGTGTTGGCAGAGATGAAGTTGTCGTTGTTCTCAGAGTTGATGAAGAAAAGGGTAACTATCGAATACTTTGCGCGCGTGTGTTTCATTACATGGAATAGTCGACTTATATCTACACATTCAATCTATAGGTTATATTGATTTATCCAAGCGTCGTGTCACTCCCGAAGATATCATCAAATGTGAAGAGAAATACAACAAGTCAAAGGCTGTTCATTCCATTTTGCGTCACGTTGCTGAGAAGAACGACATGCCCCTCCAAGATTTATACGAGTCCATTGGTTGGCCTTTGTACAAGAAGTTTGGTCATGCTTACGATGCTTTCAAGATGGCTATTGTGTAAGCATAATTAGAGTCAAGAGGCCGTAGAAGAAAAGACCTAACATGATTTGTCATAGTGATTCTGAAGCTGTTTTCGCCGGTATCTCTATGTCTGATGATGTTCAAAAGGAATTGTTGTCAATTATCAAGCGCAGAATGACTCCTCATCCCGTTAAGATTCGTGCCCGTAAGTAGATGTATATGTCAGGGAGAGTTGATCATGGCTGTTTGGCTCACACCGTTGATACAGAACTCGATTTAAGATGTACCGGTATTGATGGTGTCAATGCCATTAAAGCTGCTTTAAAGGCAGGTGAATCAGTTGGCTCAGAGGAAGTTCCCATCAAGATCACATATTTGGCTGCACCCTTCTACGTTGTCACTGTCGATTCTTTGGATAAGAAGCTCGGTTTTGATATTATTGAGAAGAGTATTGAGGCAATAAAGACAGAATTGGATAAGCATGCTTGGACCAAATTCAAGGTTGAGAAGGAAGCTAAACTGGTATCCGATTCTGATGATAAAGATTTCGCTGCCTTGTTGGCACAAGCAGAGAAGGAGAACGAGCTCGTTAGTGGTGATGAAGACGAAGGTGATGCTGTTGCCGCTAGTGATGATGATATGTAAAATTATACAAAACCAACCTCTTTTTTTTTGAATTAAAAAACTTATATACAATCGATAATATGACGTTTTTCGTATGCTTGTGTTTGTGCCTTGTGTTCTGTTTGTTGGGCAATAGCACGCGATTTTATTTTGTGGGTCTATAAAAAAGGTTTATATTTTCACGTTGCTATTCTTTTTTCTCTCTTTTTCTCTTACAACCTATATATCCAGAATGACAATTTACTATACCACGGTTTTCTTCATCTTGGTGCTCGAGGTATTGTCTAACGGTATGAAAGAAGGCGTATAAATTTAACCTGCTCGTTCTATAGATGCTCTCGTTTGGCATCCTTGTGGTAAGTTGTTTGTAAAAGGCGAATCTCGAGGTATAGGTTCCTCATGCATGTTGATACTCTAGTTCCCTTTCCCTTCTCGCTGGCGCAGAGCAATGCTTAAATTCGTATCAGGATCTCCAACGGTATGATTTAAATCAAAATAATGTGCTATTTCGCCCACTGACATCATTGAACACTTGTGTGTATTAGGTCGCTAAGGCTGTTAGAATCCTCAAAATCGTCTTTGGGTAAGTCTGGCTTTTTTTCATTAATATATCTCATATTAATGAATGATTTCATAGCTTCATCTTTGTGTTATTTATCGGTAAGGAGGAATATTCTCAGCAAGGAGTGTTTGGGATTAGGTGTTGATGTGTATCAATAGATGCTGTAAACCGTTTGCAACGTATCGATCAAGACGAGCAACCTGAAGATGCTAGCCGCCCTTACCATGATTATAACTATGAGGCAAGTCAAAAGGCTCGCAAGTTCTATGCTCAACGAAACCTCTATTTGACTGGATTCACTCTCTTTTTGTCCTTGTAAGTAGATTGAGCTCTAATTGCGGTTTGAAATAGTCTAACATGAGTGCAGGATTCTCGAACGCACAAGCACCTTGGTCATTGCCATGTTGAAGCATGAAGAGGAATTGGAACACGCAAAGTCTGAACATGAATCATCCAAGCAAGATGAAAAGAAGTTGTTGGAAATGGAGAGATCTTACGAAGACAAGATCAAATCTCTTCAAAGTGAGGTTGTGGCATTGCAGAGTAAGAAGAACGAGTACGAGGATTTAAAGCAAAAAATTGACCAGGAAGCTGCGGACTACCACAAGCTTGCTGATGAGCGTACCAAATTAGACCCTGCCTCCTCTATTTGAGTGTGTGATGAGTGTGTGGTTTCTTGATTTATTTGAAAATGTACAGAAAATAAAATCAGTATTGGTATGTAAAATGCTTTTTTTGAATTAGTGCGATGCTTTTTCTAGGATACAATGATACTTGTGTCCACTTCATATGTCGTCTCTCCGTCTTCGTCTTCTTCGTCGGCAAATTCATCAGGGTCGTAAATCACTCGGATGATCAATGAACAAGAAGGGCATCGAGCAACATCATCGCCATCCCTTAAATCATCCTACAATAATATCAGTATGGCAGCACTAGAAAGCCAGTGGGATGCTACTTACAACATAAATCTCAAACTTGTCTCCACATGGGCATGGATATGTGTATAATTGCTCTTCTTCGTTGAACTCCATGTCTTCAATCTCAATCTAGATAGAGACAATGTTAACGGTGATTCTCATCCTAGTGCTCTATAGGCTTTTACCTCATCATAGAAGGAAGTCATCTTGTATATATACAGCTTTGAAAATGAGTAGAAAAAAAAAAAGAAAAAATATTTCGGCTCTCTCTGCTATACCCCTCAATTCATATCCTATTCGGTTAGCACAAACCCTGCCAATGGCACTGGAGCAAATTTTTTTATGAACCTGCAATATGATTTGAAACGAATGGACTGCGTTTAGTGCTGGATGTTGGCATTTGTACAGCTCTTTGTTGACATGGCACACTCCTAATAGGCACTGCTACTCATATAGCTCGAGATTGGGCTAGCGTTTTCAGCACTGGCTGCGGTTGAGAGGGCAGAAAGCTCGCCATGGCAACATGCGAGTGAGTAGATCCAAATGGGACATCTCCCTAGAGGTGTGTCTGCAAAAGAGTTTACCAAAGGAATATGAGCAGCTTCTTTTCCAAACTTCTTTCATGACATCCAGAAGAATTTGATGCTGGCAAAGGGCATTCTATTTATTTCTGAAGCTGTGGATAAGTGGCATGAACAAAGAATATGATCTACCATGATCTGATAGACTACATTGCTCCGTGACTCGATTTCCTCAGTACTGTATCCCTTCCAGAAGGAAAAAATGGACCCATTTTATTAATCTTGTGTGTTTCTATAAAGTTTAGCAGGATTACAAAGAATCAACAAATTTCTCTCTTCTTCTTTTCTCTCTTTATAACTTATAACCAACCGAAACTTAACAAAAATCAGATAATGGGTAAGTCATCAGGCCCATGTCACACACTAGAAACACGAAATTAACATGCTGTCTATTGTAGCACCTTTGAAAAGACACAATACAGACATCGAGATGACCGAGGCATCGCCTGAAGCCGTCAAGCGTACCCGCTCTACAGACAATGCTAGTTCAAAGAGAAGACACATTGCCGCTAATCAGGTCGTCAAGGCTCCAAATGCTGTTGGTAAAGTATTCGTATTCGGTACCGGCGATACAGGCCAACTTGGCTTGGGCGAAGATATGTTGGAGCGTAAGAGACCTATGCCACTCAAGGTGCTCGACAACGAGGACATTGTAGACGTTGTTTCTGGCGGCATGCATTCTATTGCCGTTACAAAAGACGGAAAGGTGAGTAACAGCAGTAACATATCACTATTTATAGGCCGAGAAAGGAGACTAACACACTCTTTATAAGTTATGGTCTTGGGGCTGCAATGATCAACGTGCTTTAGGTAGATCCGGTGAAGAGTATGAACCAGCAAAGGTGGAGAACATGGATCACGTCAAGATCGTCAAGGTTGCATGCTGCGATTCCGTTACCATGGCATTGAGCGATGAAGGACAACTCTACTGTTGGGGCACATATCGTTGCGCTGAAGGACCTTTGGGTTTCTCCCAGGACAAGGCTGTGCAAGAAGTACCTGCTATTTTCGAACCTTTCGCCAAATACGTTATTACCGACATTGCAGCTGGTACAGATCATTGTTTAGCATTGACTAAAGATGGACGTGTGTTTGTTTGGGGCAACGGTCAGCAATTTCAATTGGGTCGTCGTATCATGGAACGTCATTTGATCAACGGCCTTCGCCCTGAATCTCTTAACTTGAAGAACATCAAATTAATTGGCACTGGCTCCTATCACTCATTCGCTGTCTCGCACGATAATACACTCTATGTTTGGGGTCTCAACAATTTCCAGCAATGTGGTCTCGCTGTAGAAGACGACAACGAACCCGCCGCCAATGTCATTACAAAGCCCACTGTCGTCGAAGGTCTCGAAGGTAAAGGTGAAATTGTCGCTGTTCAAGGTGGTGAGCATCATTCACTTGTCTTGATGGCGGACGGCAGCGTGTATGCATTTGGTCGCGCTGATTCAAATCAATTGGGTTTGCCTAATGAATTGATTGAGAAGAACCAAACTCGTGAAGAGGGATCTGAGGTCTCTGCTTTCAAGAGAGCTGTTGGTATTCCCACTCGCATCCCTTCTTTGGAGAATGTAGTGCAAATTGCTACTGGTACAAACCACTCTGTTGCCACTACTTCTTCTGGTAAAGCATACACTTGGGGTTTCGGTGAATGTTATGCTTTGGGTAACGGTTCTAGCGACGATGAGCCTGTTCCTACCGAGCTGAATGGCCAAAAATTAGAAGGACACAAGGTCATTCGTGTCTCTGCTGGTGCTCAACACTCCATGGTGCTTGCCAACAATTAAGTCAGAAATAACCTACCTTGTTTATCAACACAATCATCTCACTTTTTTCTATGAACATATCACCTTTCTTTCAACATTAAATAAGCGCATCCTCGCCTCCTCCTCTCGATGCTGTTAATGACAACGCTCTCTTTCTTTTTTCATATAGAACTATCCCCATGACTACCGTTCCACTCTCTTACAAGCAAAACGCACATTATATATATCAATCAATAAACAACCTTTTATTTGGCTATTTTCATCCTACTTAGTCTTGCTGTTGCTGTTGTTGCTGTTGGGTATTTCTCTTTCTCGAGAACTCAAAGACCTCAGTAACTGCCTCCTTGAAGCATTGAAAGTTGTAATCAATCAAGCCGTGCTTCTCTAAGTTATCTTGACGCAAGAGACATATCAAGACTAACAATCGATTCACTTCCCTCATGTACAGAACATCGCCATTGTCTAATTTGATTAAGCTGGAAGCCTCTGCCTCCGAGCTTGCTGTGGTCATTTGTTGTTGCTGCTGTTCGTTTTGATGTTCTAATAGTCTTCGCTCGAGGCTTTCACTGTCTGCTGGGTCGTTTTGCTGGTCAAGCGATACGGGTGTATGCTGGCCATCCAACATGTTATTGCTACGATCAGGCGTGTCTGATAATGACAGGTCGTTTGGACTGCTCCCCTGAGCACTACTTTGAAACGTTACAACCACCGTTGCCAATATGTCAGAACTGCTACGTACCCATAGATACATTCGACATCAATGCAAACATCAATCATATCCGAGCACAACTCATAAGATTGCATATCCACGGGCGAACTATCAGTGGCGATATATATCTTTGTTAATGTGTCAAAGAGATATGCTTTATCAATGCCGGAATTCTATCAACAGATACCATTAGATGTGTGTATGTCGTTTGCATGTAGCTTGTTTATTCTTACTGAGCACAAGACATTGAGCAAGTTTTCTAGTGTAGGTAGCTCTCGGATCAATTTCTGAATGATTTTACTGAAGGCTTCATAGATGGAGTTGTCGTAAATGCTAGTGAGGTAGTAGGTCAAGTGAATGTACTCTAATTGAGCATCGGCCAATGCGTCACTCATTCGTTGTTGAACATCGCGCTGCGTATCTATTGTTGTAGTCAGTATCGATGCTTACATGACTTTTGTACTCGTTTTACCAATCTTGTAATCATCAGACAAACCATCCACCTTGTGGATCAACACTTCAAATGTAATGTTGGAATTGACTCTGTAAGCGCTGGTGACTGTAGTAAATAACCTATGCAACGCTTCGTTGTAATCATCCTGAGCATCAATTACAAAGATCAATGCGCCAACAGTGCCAAAGATGTCTTGCGGGTCGTATGCCATTTCATCAAAAAAGTCGACTTGGCCAGGAAAATCCCAAATTTGAAAATCAATAAAAGATCGACTATAAAAACAAGCACTTAATACACATGTAGTAGAAGATAGCTATATGTGGTCTACGTACGTTATGTCTTCCTTTTGGATCTTTGTTGTGCTCTCTAGGTATAAAGTGTCGTTGGGTGGCATTTTACCAAAGACTACACGTTGAATGCTGGATTTTCCGCTTCTGCAAGAAGCAAGTCAGTGTATGTATCGCATAGCCTACAATGTCTGGTAGGTACCTCTGTAGTCCCATAAGCAGAATGCGAGGTTTATCTGACAACACTTGATCGTCCAATGTTTCTCTGTAGCAATAATCAGTAAGCAAGCAAAGGACTACAATGACTCGGCTCTTACGTTACGAAATCAGAATCATTGTTGGCATTTAGATAGTCGTACTATATGCACATCAATAAATACAAGCTGAATAGACGATGACTTTTGACACCTACATCCATTATTTATGTCTGATTGAAAGAAGAATATAAAAAAAAGGCAAGTGGTATGATCACTGCAGTTTTATTTAGTGAGAAACAGGTAGGGTGGGGTGTATGTAAATGAATGTATCCTGCTCAAGTGACTACAATACGCACTATTCTCGCTTCAAGAAACGCACAAAGGACTCCCTTGTGCATTCGCCACCTTTTCTTGGATCAAAGTAAAACTTGTAGCAACTGCCATCAGCACAGATAGCTAGGATGCAGATTTCATTAGACCGTTTTCTTCAAATGTAGAGGCCTGGCTTACCTGTGAATGAATTCTTTTGATTTCCAAATGCCACCAGACATCTACTCTCAGTTGCAATCTTTGCATTAGCAAAGCTCCACTCCGAACTAAAGTATTTGGGCAGCAAATCTTTCATAAAACTGAGTGCACTGCCTCTATTCCCCGTATTTGTCAAGCCATAATTGGTAGGAGATTCCGTAGGATAAACAACCACCTCACCATAGGTTGGGCCACGAGGTTTATGATCTACATGCGTAACAACAGATGGGTCCAAGTTGAAGATGTGTATTGTCCCCTTGTCTGATGAGACACATATGCGCGTGGATTCTGTATTGAAAGCAATGGAGTATATCTCTGCTCTGTCCATACCACGTCGTAGTTCATGCAACAATGTGCCAGTTGCAGTATTGAATACTCGGATTAGTGTCCCCTTATCGCTCGTAGTCGCACATCTGGATCCGTCTTGATTCAGCGATAGACAGCTCAATTTGCCTGAATGTGCTGCTATGATACTCACATTGATGGATCTTCTTGTATTGCTATTGGCGTTGTTGGCTGGTGGTAGTGCTGTGAACAGAGGATCTGATTCGCCTACGGATATGTAATAGCCTAGTGAATTTAAGTCAATGATCTGTAAATGTCCTTTTTGTCGACCAGGAATGATCAATATTGCATGATTTAGCGATGTGGATACTGCGGCAAGGCCTTTGAAGAGATACGATTTAGCTATTTAATCAGACTTGAATAACAAGAGTGAAGCATGTTACCTCTCTCATTGTCACATGTTTCGAATGTATGCAATAGTTGTGGTGGAAGAGCAAAATGATATACGAATACTTTGTTTTGCAGCACTACAGTCAGTCTACGTACACACACACAGTGTTCAACATAGCAGCATAAAGAGTCGTGTGAGGGCTTTTACCTGTCTCTTCGTAGTTTGACATTTTTTACTTCGCTTTTGTATTCTAATTCAAGCACTGGTTTCCCTTTCACACTATCGTATATGATTACTTTGTTGGGTGGGTATCTTGGATTTCTGCCTCCACCCACAAGTGCTAGGTAATTCGTACGATACAACATTTCTACAAGTGCAATGCCGCCTTCATCTGATTCTATGTTTATACAAGTATGAGTTGCCATGACACTCCATATCCCCAGAATGGGCCTATCTTACCATCTCTTGCTTGTTCTATCAGAGGCTCGCAATTGTAAACTCGAAAACCATTATCAAGACCAATAGCAAAACAACCATAATCTTGGTTAAATCCAGCATATAACAGGCCTGGCGCATCGTTTAAGCTGGGGGAAGTCCTTGATAAGTTCATGATATTTTTCCTAAGTGCGTATAAAAATAAAAAAGAGAGAGAAAGAGAGAAAAAAGAAGGGGAGAAAATGCGGTAAGCCAGCAGCATAATTCAAACTCTAAATAAGGCAAATTTGCCATAGTAGAAAAAAAAAGCAGGGAACTCGCAAATGCTGGTGTGGCAGCACATAGACACATAAATAAGCAACGTTTTGTAGCTACTGAACTTTATCTATTAGGTGGCCTTTTTTTTTTCTTGCTCAAATAGAATCATTATACGATTCACATGTTTCTTGAATTTTTCGTCGAAGGCTATGTCATTAACTCGCTTCAGTCTTGTCCTGTATCATATCATTCATGTTGAGTTTGATAGCTAACAAAAAAATAATCTCGCCGCAAGGAATCGCCTTGATTGCAGCGGATGCTCACATGTTTAGCTGAAAATACATTTACTGCGTAGCATTTAACTATTATATAAAACCCATTCTATAGGCAACCTGTAGCTGTAAATCTGACTTATATACGTTGCGCATGTCTGTTTTGATGTGCGCAATTCATATATGAGAAGACAATAGAGTGACATTACCCTTTACTGCCCGTATTCATGCTAATCACAGCATAATTTCTCGGGTTAGAAGCCGTTTTAGACGGCTAGAGTAACACCAAACAATTGCTCTCTTCTAGCAGTTACTTTCTGACACCTTTGCTCAACTTTTTTGGGATCATCGAAAATCGACTCAAAACCATGAGTGATACCTCATGATTTTTGTTCGAAATCAAACGATCGCGTTTTTTACCTCAAAAAAGAAGACTTTCACTAAGGCATGTATTGAATCAAAACGCTTCTCTCGATCCAAAGCAACCCCTCAAGTATTATTCGTGAGACCTTTGTATGTACAACCTCAACATTTTCGTCAAAAACCTCATTTTATATTTCTGAATATTACTCAATAAGTTTCTTCAAAGCACCTTTTTTATTTAGCACCATTGGAAGCGCATTAGAAACTAGCTCAAAAAAGCATAATAACGCATATGATGATTAGCACTTTTTATATAGTCAAATCTGCCGGAATAGGTCGAATCGAGTTCAAAAGCTCGAAAATCAGCAAATCGAGAAAGAACACCTTTAGCGGAGATTTAACCTGGTTTGGTTTGCAGGGTTAATGATATCTTCATGATGATGGTAATTAATGCTTGTTAAGCTAACATAGAAGATATACTAGAGATTACAAGTGCTGTAGCTATAATAAATGCCCTATATTTGCTTCTGTTGCTTATTTTTACACCTAACATACTAAATTGTTGAAAATTGGCCATCCAATGTGAATCTGTATGCGAAATGTAGCTACTCACTTCAAGATAGCTGTTTCGTATAGAGCCCATAGCTTTCAAGCATTGTGGATATATAAGATCAAAAAGCAAAGCTTTAGTTGACTACTTTCTTGAATAAATTGCATCCACTTGATGTAAAAGTGTCAAGCAGATGATGATGCAAATGTTTGAACCCAGCCTCAAATATGCACAATGGGAAATAAGGATGCCGACCTCGATATAAATATTTCATCATCGTTTTTCTTTCACTTTGTAAACAATTTTTCAGTCGATAGATAGACAAACTGTATCAAGCCCCTAGTCATATTATACAAAATGGATGCTGATGGACCTTCAGGTAATTATTGATACCAAGAAAAGGCAATGTTGGGTATTCAATTATATGCATTACTGCAACTCGTAGGTTTTAGAAACGCACCTGTAACCAAGTTTTTGGTACCTGTCGTAAGTAGTTGCTCTGCTCTAGCAATTACATGCAATCTCAAACCTCATATGGCGCTTCAACTATCCCATCTTGGCATTGAAAATGGACAGGTATAAAAAACGACAACCAAAGTGAATGAAAAAGATGACTCATGCTTGTGCAGGTGTGGAGATTGTTCACTTCGCATTGGGCTTTCAGTAGCATTGGAACAACAGTTGTAGGCGCATGGTTAATTTATAAAATGAAGGTCGTTGAGAGACGTTATGGAAGTGCTCGATATGCTGTATGTATCATGGTTTTTGTGTTTTTTCCTTACGCTGACTGAATACTACGAATAGGCTTTGGTGTTTATCTCATTTGTCGCGTCTACACTACTGCAAACAGGCGTCTTAGTGGTTGGTTCAAGATATGGATTCAAGTCAATCGCCAGTGGACCGTAAGTACGCGAGAGAAGAGCTAATATGGGGATAGGAGACTCAATGTGTGTATACCTTAGATATGCTATTTTATTCTCCATTTTATATCAATATCAAAAGATGATTCCTGCCAGTTATCAAGTCAATTTGCTGGGTGCAACATTAAGTGATAAAATCTACGTTTATGCTGCTGCAACTCATGTAAGCTCTCATTCCATCATCAGACTGTATACTCTACTGATGCCATTAAACAACAGCTGCTGCTCTCCAATTCATCATCCTCCGTCATTCCATCAATGTGTGGACTAGCAGTAGGTGCTTTATACGACATGACGGCTTCGGTCAAGCAATGGCGTTTCCCTAAATGGACAAGATCTTTTACTACTAAATACATTCTACCTGTATTAGCTACAAACAACAAAAAGAAAGCCTCAACAATGATCAGAACACCTGATATTGCTCGGTCATCTACCACTGCCTCCTCATCTACAACAATGAGACAAAGATATGTACCTACTTCACACCTTCCTCCACCACCACCTCCTCCACCAATCAAGGAGGAAGACATTGAAACCATGTTTGCCATGTTCCCCAACTACTCGAGACAAGACATCAAAAACGCATTAGTCTCATCCAAATCCGACTTGAATCGAGCAGCAGAAATCCTGTTGACAACACAGCCAAGTGCAGGCAGTAGCGGTAGTAATAACAGTAGTCAATAAAGCGCAAATAGACATATCCCCACAGTTTATTCAAAAATAGGTTATCCGATGATACTACGAGAAATTTTGGGAGTAGCTTTACCAGCAGCAGGCATGCTCTTGGATTGCGATATATTTGTATTGGATAATGTAGAGCTCAATTTGTTGACGGTGCTGCTACCGTCATCATGTGTAAAAGAGAAGGATGAATTGAGCTTGTTTGTAGGTGCGACAAGTGGACGTTCAGTAGGTGGTTGATAAGTAAAGATGTTGCGAGCAGGAGGGGCATTGGGCTCTGCATGACGCACTGGGCTACGAACTTGATCTTTGGGATCAACAGGGCCGAAAATTCTGCCAGGCACTACAAGTGAAAGGCATAAGATTCATGCTTGGACTGTATTTTACTGCTTATGTAGACTTACTGAATTGATTTTGTTGTTGCTCTTTTTGTGTCTAATCAAAAATCTTATAAGTACGCTTGTTCTCTCTCAACGCATGAAACTCGAATGATGTACCTGATGATGATCTACATTCACCTCTTCAGCATTTAATCCAGTTAAACGAACTGTTTGTGGAGATCGAAGTACTTCAATTTGTTGCTCCCCAATAACTGGCCATTGTACTTTATCTGAAATCACTTTCAATTGCTTCAATACAGACGCCTGATCCCAAGTATATCGAATGGATTCAATCTTATTGTCCGCTTTATCAAAGGAAACTGAAGTAGTCTACATAACAACCTGGTTACCAGCACGTTCATCCAGCAATCTCCAGTAAAAAACTTACAATAGGAATCTTGATGGTTGCATTCATCTAAATCACAGTTACATTTAGTACAACCAATCACTGCAGATTTCATTAATTGCAACATTACCAGGTATCTCTCGTCTAATTGAGGCACCAGCCATTTGCATTCACCTGTATGAAAGTGAATTGTCCAAGTAGCTTCCTCAATCAATTTGTTGTTGGACGCTACTGTGTTGTAAACGACTTCTTGCACTGAATTGACCTTTTCAGAGAATTGAGGGTTCAAAAAAAACTTGCGGATATGCGTACTTCCTCGAACACCAACACAGGTAGGTACGTACATGACTACTGCATTCTCACTGTACAATTCTGTGTTTGTGCGCTTGTTCTTGAAGCTGTCCCAAATGTCGTTGATAGTGGCAGTGGATGCATTGGTAGTAGCTGAGGATGATGATGAGGCAAGCATGTTGCAACAATTTTAAGGAAGAAAAAGGGGAAGAGAAAAAGAAATTCATCTTCTCCCCGTTTGTCTCTTTATCTAACCTACAAATTCCCCTATTAATTCAGGCTCTCTTTTCGTCAAGTAGTAGTAAATTAATTGATGTAACCTTAAATATAAAACTGTTCGAGATTTTCACACCTTGAGGGCAATTTCATGGCCCCTATTATAGTGTCGATTGAAGGCGCGCAAATCAGCTTTGTTCTCCTAAGTGTTGTGGCAAAACAAGTAGAGATATACTAACGACATGTAAATAGATGAAATAACTTTTTTTATTCAAAATAAAAGATATATATATTCAAGTTAGTGTTGATGCGGTACACGCTGAACAACACCGTTCAAAGGGTCTTGTCGTTTTAATAAAGGATTTTTTACTCCTGCTACACTATTCAACTTTAGGTATAAAGATTAATGGTTCTTTTTTCTTGTGAGCTTCTTCCATCTTGTCCCAACCAGACACACTTTACCTCGTTTTGGTACTGTTGAGCTGTTGATAGCGACATTGTTTTTTGCATTCGAGGTCTATCGTGCGTTTCTTTAGTAGTGCTTGATTCAGACGATGAGCGGGATGCCACTGAACTTGAAACAGGAGGTTTTTTAGATGTATGGTGATGATGGTGATGATGCGCATGATTGCTCTTTTTGGGCACAATGGGTAAGATACCGTTTTGAAGAGTGATTTCTCTTTGTGCTGTAATTCGGCGCAGCTTTTGTGGTGACATGGGCTTCTTTTGATCAACCATGTTGTTGGAGAGGGATCTGATGTGGCCTACACGAGTGCGTGCAGGGCCAAATACAGGCGATTCTTCTGTTACTGATGCTGCTGTTGTAGCCACTGAAGTGGATACAGCTGTAGGTGTAGGTGCATTGGTAAAAGAGTTTCTGGTTTTGCGCACAACAAAGTTTGGAGTGGGAGAGTTGATAGGCGAGGAAGGTGATACCAACGTTCTTTTAGTCGGTGAAGATGGTTCCGAGATTCCGCCATTGATGGGCTTTGTGTTTGCGCATGGATCATGATGGTAAGTTTCTGTTGAATAGATGTCATCATCATAGTCCTCTTCCACATCTTGCTCTTGTGGGATCAGTGGATGTTCCTTTTGAGCAGTAATGTCCGTCATTTCAGCCTCGACATTAAGGATACGAGCCATGTTATCGAGCAGCAGGAGGACAATTAGCAGAAACCAGCGCACACACTGAATCAAGACTGATTTTAAAGATGAGATTGCATGTAGCTTCTTTTGCTGGATCAGATAATAAATAGACAATGACTGATTTGCTGATTTTTTGATGGTAAATGTTGGTAAATTAGTGAGAATTTGAATAATGTATGCTTGGATTTGGAGTAAACAAATGGTTGTGATAGATGGCGTTTTCACGGTTTCACGCTTGTAACGATGAGCACTGTCCTCAAACAAATCCTGTCTAACCTTATCATACAAATTGCTACGTTTGGAGGACGCAACGGACCTTGTCGTATGGGATTGCTTAAGCATGATTCTTTTTTTTTAATGGAGAAGAGAAAAAAAGTGAGAAAGAAACAAAAAAGGAGAGGTTGGAAAGGAGGTCTATGGAAATCTAGCGATATAAATGAGGGACTAAATGCAATAATAAACTATGGTAATACAGTGCTTTCTCCATCAGCATT
>DF836421.1:75666-94054 GCA_000950595.1 Mucor ambiguus
ACTGCATTGGCAGTACCATTGTTATTGTCTTTACTATCAACGGCATCATCTTCATTTTCGTCTTTAAGGAGTCATTTGTAGTAATTTCGAGTAAAGTATTTACATGACCGAGTACTTTTATTGTTGTCTCGATTGTTACCGTTGACTGGATCGTCGAGACTCTGAATTTTCTCTCGAAGAAAGCGGCAAAGACATAATGAACATTAAACCACTCAAGGGATCCCTCCTACGTGCTTTAATACAATCACTGTTGCATATACGGAGCGGAAGTAAGGCAAAGGCCTATAGTTCTAGTTCCCAATTAGGGCTGCTAAAGTGAAGTTTTAGGGACAGTTGCGATCTTCCATGATAATAGCGCAATGAAAGAATAATAAGGTACTGGATCAAAAACAAAAAAAAGTGCTATTCAATAATTATAATGGCTTAGACAATCCTCGAAAATAAGCTAGATACAATACGTTGCAACTCGTAACTTTTTTTTAAGCTGTAAAAATCGGGTTTAAGCCCTGAGACAGTGAAATAGACACCATAAGTTTTTAGATAAATCCGAAATTATACTAGTATGACGTTGACGGTTTAGCAACATACTGAAGCATAAACTATTAGAGATGATATATTGGCTCATGTTTCTTTAGAGTCTTTGAGTGAATAAGAAATATAGAGATGTAGCTTTTAAATATAGTTTTTGGAAACTATGTTCAAGCAAATTTGTTTATGATTTCGAGCGTTATAGGTATTTGTATGAAACGGGAATCCCGGCGTAACAGCTAGTACAACATATAGCCCATAATGTTCATCGATTAAGCAAGGTACTGGTTTCAGCCCTAATCCAAAATGTTGGGCGACTGATTTTTGATAATGATCTAGATGTGGGAGTATTTACTTAATCTGAGCAAGGATAATAAGTTTGATACAATATTCTTAAATTGATGTTTCCGACCTCGACATTGATAACATGATTTAAAGTTGACCAACTGATGATGTTTGTTGATCCTCCATCTCTCTCAAACTATCTTGTTAAGTACTACGTAAAACTACACAGCGAGTTCGTTTTTTTTTTATAGTACAAAAGCCTATCTCAAAAGAGATGGAAAGATGGAACGGTTTCTATGGAGCAATGTATGCTCTGCATGCATCCTCGAGTAGTGCAATGAGGAAAACTAAGAAATTCTCACTCATCCTTGCAATAACCGGGCTGCAAAGGAGCAATGGTAATCACTCCATCATCCGTTTGTTTATATTTACTTTTGTTTTCATGCAAATACTTTCCAAATTTATAAGTATTTCACTTTTATACTCAAAAAAAGTACTTGTCCGCAGAAGATTATGAAGGTTTCTTTATATGTTTATGTTCTTACAATGTTAGAGAATGTGTACATATATTTGCGCAACTAATAGGCATTACAAGGTGGGTAAAATACATTCTCCCTCACAGTATATGAATTGGTCTCTGTCGGATCGGATTCAGTGTGCATTACATGATGATTTTCGATAGTTAAGGTCTCAACACCCAAATGATTCCAGGTGCATGCACACGTTTCAAGCTAATTTAGAATAGGGTGCATTGAATAGGACTTACAGGTAAAACGTGGTACACACATAGGTATAGTGCATAGCAATGTAGTGAACAATGCTATGTATATGTAGTGAAACCAGCCATGTTTCTCTTGCTTCTTTGTGCACTGTAGAGTGAACTACATACGGGCATATTTGATCAAGCACATGTGTACTCTTTGGCGATCCAATTCTTTTGTTGATCTTCCAATAGTAGATTCCAGGCATTTGATCATATTTGTAATGCATGCGTTGACATGTGGTTACATATAGGATACGAAAGAGTTCATCACCCACTGCCCTATTAGATCACTTGCTGCTGGCAATGCCAAACTTTTCGATTTTGATTTTAAATCATTATGTAGTTTGTGGCTAAATTCTTGAAACCTCTGATCGCAGAAAGGGCAAATATTTGTATTTTAGTGTGCAAATACAGAATCAACATATTACGTGATTTTATTCATGATTGTATACAACAAGACTCATGATGAGTGAAAAAAAAAAGTGAATTTATTGCGAGTGTGTGCCTGTGGTTTCATGCAAAAGAAGAGAAAAATCCAATAACCAGATTGGCAGTGTGAATGAGGCACAAATGTCGTGATCTTATCATCGAAAAACAAAAAAATCTAAAATAGTCGATATTATGAATAATCATCATGATTCAAAGTTTGGCTGTCTCCACTACTGGTGATGATGCTGGTGATGATACTGATGATGAAGGACTGATTTGAAAAAACTGATGGATTTCACCAACTAAACTGTCCACTTGACCCATGGTATTATGCCCATGCAGGCAAATTCTGACTCGCTCCTGTCCAATGGGCACAGTGGGAGAGCAAATGGGTTTTACGATGAAGCCTTTACTGTTTAAATAGCCTGCTAACGCTCGAACAGAGGCATTACCATTCAATACGACGCCTTGGATGGGGCTGGATGATGGCAGTAGCGTTCCTGAGGGTAAGCGAATGGTGTCCCTGAAACGTTGAGTGATATCATGGACATGCTTTTGGATCTAATCATCGTAGGTGAGTTATTGTGCATTATGCCGTCCACTTCGTCATTGTCTAATGCTTACGGGTATAGTATCTCCATTCTCGAGTACATCATAAGCACACTTGATGGAGGCTAGTGAGCTGTATGACATGAAGGTCGAGTAAATCAAGGGACGAGCATAGTTGATTAAATACTGACGCAGAGTTTCAGACCCAAGCACAGCGGCTACAATGAGATTCAGGTCAGTGAATTAACGCATTTGATCCCCAGTGTCCTTCTAACATACCACCATTGCTTGCCAATGCTTTACCAAATGTGTGCAGTCTAGCAAAAACCTCGTTTTCCAATCCCAATTGTGAAATAACGCCTCGTCCTTGATCTCCATACACACCAGTACTATGTGCCTTGATTTAAAATTAAATATGCGGAATTCATTGTAACCAAGCTGTCAAATTCTACTTACTTCATCCACAATGATGTATCCATTTTCTTTATGGGGCCAGTATTTTTGAACCACAGCAACGAGTTCATTCAATGGGGCAACATCCCCATCCATGGAATACACAGTTTCAACGGCCACAAAAACGTTTTTCCCAGGATACTCGGCAATCACCATCTTAATAATCCGCTCGAAATCTTGCACATTGGAATGAAGAAAGGGTATACATTTGGCTGCACGAGACATGCGCATTCCTTCATGGACACTGGCATGAATCAATTCATCATACACAATGATATCTCCGCGTTGAGGCACTGTACTGAATAAGCCGGCATTGGCATCAAATCCTGAATTGAAGATCAAGGCTGTTTCACTATGATGAAATTTTGCAATCTTCTTCTCCAATTTCTCGCAGTAGGCTGAATTTCCATCTAGCAGCCTGGATCCAGTGGATCCTAACGCAGTGGGCAATTGATGCAATTCTTTAATGTAAGCTGCCTTGAAGTGATTACTGTGCGATAGACCCAAAAAGTCATTTGAGCTAAAATCAATGGCATCAGATGGATTTACAACTAATCTACGGATCTTTGATATTTGACGTCGTTTTTTTAAGGTTGACTCGAGTTGTTGTTCAAGTGTAGGCATGTTTTGATGTTTTAAAAATGGTCGCCAAGAGTTAATAAAACAATTCAAGGGGGTGGAAAAGGGAAAATCTTTTTTAATATGAAATGAAGTGTGGTAGAAACTGACTCATCGTTATTAATTTAGCAGACAAGATTCCAATTATTAAACAACCGCGAAAATTGAGAAACTACAGCGTGAAGGGCTATCTTCTTTGTAAGACACAGGCTGCATAGAAACATAGAGAAACATGAAACATTTTGATACGTAGGGCTTTCCGATAGAGGTGCATCGTATTTCTGCAAAACAAATCCTTTTATTTGTTTACCACGTATGTTCATGTACCTGAAATCCTATGATTGTTCTACATGCACCACAAGAGTTCAATGAATGAAACGATTATTAACATCAAGGGATCATCACCATCATCAGCACTAACATCAGCAGCTTCACCATTATCATTGTCATCATCTCCTTGCTCTATAAAGTCGGCATACAGTCGGTTTAAATATCAAGAAAATAAAGAACCGGGTTCTTTTTGATGATTGTTTACTCATATAATCAAATGTCGACAGATCCCTTAATCAAGTGATAACTTTATGAGCACAGCGTTTCATAAATATCATAATCGAGAGAGAAAATATGCCTAAAATTGGATCATTAACTTTTTGTTTGTTTGAGGACTCTTTCTTGAGCCGAATTGATATAAATAGGGTCGACATCTTCAGTTGAATTTTCCCTCTCTTTTATCAGTATTCCTTTAATAAACACAGCTCACACTTATATACACAATTCAAAATGATGATGGTCACTGAAACAACTTCCCCAACCTTGACATTCAGATCAAGTCCTGAACCTTTGCTGTCTTACATGGTGTCCAACATTGATGATTTAGTGCAGTGCTCAAAAGAACGCAGATATTATCAGCACATGCTGCTTCCTGATTTACCTACATTCATCAAGCTCGTCTATCAAAAATGTCATCTCACACCCACTGTCTTGGTGATTGGCCTCATCTACCTTGAGAGACTCAAGAAGAACTTGCCTGAGCAAGCTCAAGGAGGTAAGTTGTAGTCTTATGAGATGGTGAATTATGTAACTAACGTACCATATAGAATACGATACGCCTTACAAGTTATTTTTGGCCGCCATGATTGTCGCTACCAAGTACATTGAAGATTATGCTTCCCATGCAGTGTCGATCTACCGAATTGTAGCACCGCTTTATACATCCAGAGAGCTGAACGAGATGGAACGTAGCTTTTTAGGCGTGCTAAAGGTAAATACATGCATTACATGCAAAACGATCGTGGTCTAATCTCATCCTGTCTAGTTTGATTTATATGTTGATATCTCTGAAATGGACAGATTTGTTGAGGAGCATCAAGAATCCCTTGAACTTGAATTGTTGAGCATGGTTTAAGCAAAAGGAAGTGAAGGTCTGGATTCCGTTCGTAATGGAAAGCTACGACTGTAGTATGATGATATCTCAAAAACAACAACAATAACAACGACTAATGTAACTAACAATCCAATGATTGTATCGTCATCATTTCCCTGCCTTCTTCGTCTGTATGTACCTGTAAATATCCCCTCCATTTTTTCCTTGCATTTCCCATCTCTCCCTCTGTCTCTCATATTGTGGAATATACCTTTTCAACATTTAATTTATTAGCCTACCATTATTTCATTTCTTATACCTAAAGAATAAATTAAGTCATCTATCGCAACATTTCAAATTTGACTGAAAACGACTAATATACACCTTGTTGTACAGAAAAAAGGGTATCAAAAATGCCATCCGAACCTTGTGATACATCAAATAAGATTTTATAAACAATAAGGTTGAAACGCTGAAGCCTTTTTATACGAAAGAAAAAAAAAGCCAAGAGAATGCGCAAAGCAGTTCAGACTGGATCGAAAAATACCAACGACATTTCATCCGTGTACTACTATTATGTACTATGTATGTATACATCCACCATTTGAATACATCTTGACGTATGTGCCATGTGTACTTTAGAGCCATTATGTACCTGATTTTTGGTTTTTGTTTGTGTATCATGTGCTGCTTTTCAAAAGCAAGTGAAAAAAGCTGCTTCTATGCAATTGATTGAGTTATCTATCTTCCATCTCATTTGTTTATACGTATATTTTTGATACGCGGCTCGTTTATGCATCATATGCTGTTCCATATTTGCGTAAATGGTAATTACTTCAAATGATCCCTATTTGCCGGCTACTCTATCGTGGTATAAATTGTTCTTCCTGGCCTGCGAACGAGCCAAGCGAGTTCAGGAACACGCACAATCACTTATTCTAACCGCGTTTATACATGCATTTCGCTTTCCGGGAACATCACAGCCAAAAAGGCAGACACACCATTTTATCGTAATGTATGATGAATCATGCAGCAGACACAGCACACAGATCACGCACCACCGAATCATCCTATCGATTCCAGATTCATCTCAAATCGACAGACACAAGATCATTGTTCAAGTGTTTGGAAGATGAAACACTTTACTAATGTGCAAAAGGGTAAATTTATCAGAAAAAGGAAATCTAAGCCTGGTCCTGCTTGAGCATTCTAGAAGGTTGGTTTTCCATGTACAATTTACAGCTTGCGAATGTAGTCAATTCTTGAATATTCAAACTTTAGTATGAAGTTTTATTAAATTTTAATGTAGCGTATGGGTATAATACAATGATATTACAAGATATGTTATAAAGAAATGAAGAGAAAATTAGGCGTAGACATCAACACCAGTCCAGTTGGCCATGGCCAAAGGGCATTGATCTACGGATGCGGCGTTGTTGCCCCACCATTGAGGGAAATGGATCTCGGTGTTTTGGAAAGCAAAAAAGATGACAATGGCACAGATAGCAACGCCTGAATCCAGGGCAGCAGAGAGAACATAATTGTACTTTTTCCACCAGGCATTGGCTCTCTTCTTGATAACATAGTTGAAGATGAAGCCAATGAGAGTCCAGCATGGAGCAACATTAGTAGGGGCAGGAGGATAGGGAGTAGGACCCAACATGAAGACAGGTACGGAAATTTTTGCGACCCATGTGTTTGGGAACTTTTTAGCCAAAAGCCAGACAGGAATGGGAAGAAGGAAGCCGGCAAGCAAGAAGTAAGGAAGGCCTGCGTAAAGGGAAGATGAGGCAAAGAATTTACCAGGACCAATGAGACCCCAAATGACAGATGAGGCACCAAAGAGGCCGGCGTTAGGACAGGTCCAAGGGTAAGCAGCACGAGTACAGACTTCGGGAATAGAGTTCATCAAGTAATTAGTGGTTCCAAGAGAGACAAAAGAGGCGATGATAGTGCCAACAATTTGAAAAGAGAACATCTCACGAGGAGGGATCTTCATATAGTGACCAAGCTTCAAGTCTTGAGCAAACAAGAGAGCTTGACGCACAGTGATATAACCGTAAGTCTTGAAGATCATGTTACCGATGGGATGGCCAGGACGAATGGCACCGTAAACCCACTCAGTAATCATGGAGATAGTGGGAGCTTGAGATGTGATGGCAGTGATGATACCAATGGGCAAGAGCCAGACAAAGGCGAGAACGACAGCAATAATCAAAGCCCACCAAGGCATGTCAGAGGGATAAACAACAACAGTGGCAAAACTAGCACCAAGGGCACAGACAAACAAGGCAAAGTACCACCAGTCAGGCACTTCCTTGTAGTGGTCCATCAACTTGGCATGAATATCATCGTTGGCTTGACGAGCACTCTTGAGACGGTTCCAGATATCTTTACCATTGTACAAGATAGTATGAGTGATAATAGCACCCAAAGCAGCCAAACCTTGGCCGTAACAGATGGCGAAGAAGCCAGTGATACGAATAGGAGAGTAGTTGGCATAAGCCTCATCATCAAGGTACTGTTCAGGAGTAAGGACTCGAGTACGGTTGAATTTTTCGCCCCAAATATCATATTGGTTGGTGTTATAGAAGGGGAATTTCTTACTCTCCCAAGTATCGGTGTAGTAGATGATGGGAACCAAGAACCAGATGAAGAAGACGAAACCAGCAAACATATTGGCTTGAACTACCCAAGGAATAGCAAGAGGACTGGGATACCAGGCAGCAAGTTGACTCCAATCAAGTGTGAAACTACCGATACCAAGACCATTGACGCCACTGCCGATTTGAGAGACAAGGACGCTATCAGGCTTGATCCAACAAATCCAAGAGATAGATGTCAAAACGGGAATGATGTAACCAGGGAAGAAGTACCAACAGAAAGAGGCAGTGAATGCAATAACGAAAAACTTGTTACGGCTCATTCTCAAGCCAGAAGTAAGAGCTTCAGCATCTTGGACTTCCTTGGGCACTTCCTTGTGCAAAGTATGGAAAAGAGTAGCATTGACAAGATTGATGGGCCACACCATGGCAGAGGGACGCACGAGGAAACGACGCAAGACACCAGCAAAGCCAAAACCCAACAAACTAGTGGTCAACACCAAAAGGATACCACCGCCAAAGCCCCAGTCTTGATTATAGTAGAGCTTTTGCACCACAATGATGTCAATGGCATCGAATGATGTAGCAGCAGCATTCGCCATAACAGTGATCAAGACATGCTCTTTAACACTGAATTTACCAGGATTTAAATTAAAACTAAAGCGACCGAGAGGCACTCTGTAATTGGGAAGGATCTTTTCAGATAATCTACCAGCAGGGAAAGCAAGTAATTGTACCACAATAACCTTAATGGTCAATGGGTTGGCACGGAACCAGAAAAACTAAACATAAAGGTCAACACAAGCGCTCATCATGACATTGGGATGGCATCGGATGCTTACCTGGTTGGAGAACGAGATGGCTGCAGAGAAAACGATACCCCAAAACCAAGCTCTCAATGTTGCAGTAGGTAATGTTGGATCATCGGTAGGAGGAATACTAGATCTGACTTCTTCAATAGGTGAATCTTCGATGGGATCAATTTCATGGATAGTAGCTTTTTCGATTGACGAATCACTACCACCGAGTGTTTCTGCTGGCTCAAAGACAGAAGGGATTTTCTTGTCCACTTCCATTTGTAATGTGGTATTTATACGATATAATGAACAAAAGTCAAAAAAAGAAAGGGGAACCAAGATGTTTGTCAAGAAAAAGGGTCCACATTTATACCATTTCTAGAGCATAGTTGGGCGTGGATCGAAACCTAAAGACTTGCGTAACCTGGGTTACAACCGAGCATGAGTAATCCAATCAGACAGTTCAGCAAGCTCGTCTTTAGCTTGAGCACGCCATCATTCTCGAATGAGCATTACTCGGGCTATATTCCATGGTATAGAAAGATTTTTTTTCCAATGTGTTACAAAATCATGAGCAAAGTACTCAATATGACAAATTGAATCGTATCAGACGATGAATCATCAGGCAGACTTGGCCATTTGGAGTAGATGCTGGTATGCAACTAAATGGCATATCTGCATCTTGCACACACGGAATATTGATGGCAATAAAGAGTCTGCTTTGCAGTGACAAGGAAATAGTGCCGTTCTCTGCTTAATAATTGTGCTGTTTCAATAGTGGATACCTTCAAGCCGTTTCATTTTCAATTGGCCAAGAAGCCGTTTGCGGAGTTGCGTCATTTGCCAAAGCATCCCTTTGCCTTTTGTATGGATTACTGTACAAATGTCGTCGAAAATACCAACGATATGATCAGCGATCAGATTATAACGATAACTTGTATTTTTCAGGAGAGAGTGCGTCATATTGAATGTTTCATATGTAAAATGAATGGGCTCTTATTCCTTTTTCTTTGGCAACAATTTCACATTGAATCTTCAAATGTTGGCCATTTTTGTGATACAAAGGGTCCTTTTACAGATTAGGTTTCCTCGTTCAAATGTTTATATTGCCTTTATTCAGTAGCCTGAGAAAAATGCTAACTGATTTGTAGCCAAATTGGGATTGACTTAATTGTTCAGAGGTGGTAAATGTTCATTAGAAATATGATGGAAATAAGGCGTAACTTTGTGTCACTCTGATAGAATTCAGGTAAATGATCATGTCGATAGTAAAGAGCCCATTTAAAACCTACGGCTATGTGCATTGAAAGGGCAGAATCAACATTGTGTCTGTATGTTTGATCAATTCTTGTAGCAAAGGCATGCGAAAATAAAGGCAGGAGTATTCCTATAAATAGCGATCTTGAGCAACTCAAATGATTTAACATTTGGAGCAACTCAAATGACTCAACGTTGGTGAAATCTAATCTTGTTAATGGAATTCCAAGAAGCAAGAGAGCTGCTACCGTACTGTTTAACATCAATGGTAGTAGGATGCAAGCGTTACCACTAGCGTAGTGTACTAACATTTTGGCTAATTCGTAGTGATACGCTTTAGTCATTTAATATTCATTTTAGTTCAAAAAGATATCGATTTTTGGCAGGTTTATCGCTTTTGAAATGTCGTGTAAATACAGATCGACATTTTGCTCATCTTGTATTTTCATAAAAGCGATCTGTCAACTTTATCAATAGATAATTGTTGATCATTGATGAACATTATACGAATGAAGTAATTTTTAAAGCTTCATCTTGTGCAATATGAGCTGGTAATTACTTCATGGCGTATTATCCCTCTGAAAAGGCCTCATTTGAATACACAATGACGAATATTGTACACTTTCTGCATCTGCGGGCAGCAATCAAAATATTAAACGCAATGTTGAATAAGGGTAGCAATTTGCAACGATTTAGTCAATCAAAATCAAAAACTTAAAACAAAAGCGAAATTCGGTAACCCAGCGTAGGCTATAGCATTTTTACAGTTTGCAATCACTATTCTATTAGCTTCACAAGCACTGATCACCTTGATAATGGGGGTGGCATTTCTCTTGGCAGCCGCCAAATTTAGTTGAAATTCCGCAAACTATTTCGTTCTGATTTGTTACTTTTCGAACGTCTCGAACTCGATTCGACCTATTCTGGCAGCTTTGACTATATGAAAGGTGCTGATCATCGTATGCTTTATAATGCTTTTTTGAGCTAGTTTCTGATGCGCTTCCAATGGTACTAAATAAAAAAGATGCTTTGAAGAAACTTATTGAGTAATATTTAGAAATATAAAACGAGGTTTTTGACGAAAATGTTGAGGTTGTACATACAAAGGTCTCACAGACAATGCTTGAGGGGTTGCTTTGGATCGAGAGAAGCGTTTTGATTCAATACATGCTTTAGTGAAAGTCTTCTTTTTTGAGGTAAAAAACGCGATCGTTGGATTTCGAACAAAAATCATGAGGTATCACTCACGGTTTTGAGTCGATTTTCGATGATCCCAAAAAGTTGAGCAAAGATGCCAGAAAGTAACTGCTAGAAGAGAGCAATTGTTTGGCGTTACTCTAGCCGTCTAAAACGGCCTCTAAGCCGAGAAATTACTGCTAAGATGCATCCAAATTATGCTGTGATTAGCATGTTTTTGGGCAGTAAAGGGCAATTGCAGTTTGTAGTCGCCACTTACATGAGTTATTTCCACTTATCCCAATGCAAGACAACGTACAGGAGCCAAATGCACCGTTAAAGACTGCTTGCAAGTTCTTTGTATATTTATAGAGCGTCGAGAATGGCATTAAAGTAAGATATACTGAGTGATAAAGTTGTATATTTGAGCCACTGAATGTGTTGCTGCATACAATCAAAGGAATATCGACCCTCATAGAACACAAATTAGGATCCATGCTTGCTAGAAAGAGTACTACTTCGATTGAATTGAATATCACAAAATGCCTCAACAGCCCCACATGGTACTAGATCTTTATTGACTGAAAAAATCATTGATACAAGATATACCTTCTAGACCCCAGTTTTTTTTTTTTTCACTGTAAGCTTCTGAATACTGCTATTACTACGTGCCTTTGCTAATCTGTCTTCAATTTTTGCTGGTCTTAACAAGGCTACACTTTTACCTGGCTTTTTCTTGGAATAATTCAGAACTAGTAGTAATCTTTGTTAAATTACCAAATGCCTTGAATAATACTATCGAAAACAGAGGTTCTCATAAACGTTTGCATCCTGCGTTGCAGCAGTTTTCGAGAGGCACTAAAGTATATTGTGCCAGCATAATAATCGCAGTGCCAGTAAGACTTTTCACTGAGCAAGTTGACAGCAAAGATGCTGCATAACAACCGTTACATACAAGTCGACATGCAGTTCAGAGTATAGAAAGATGTGAGTTATCTACTTGCAAATCATGGCTGATATTAAGTTCCACGGTGAAAGTAGGGTTTTGAACCTTGATCTGATTTAAATCCATGCTCTATTTTTTGTTTCTATATCATATACAAGAATATACTAAAAGCGCTCTTAAGGGCGCTGTGGGGCTTGCAACTGCCTTGAAGGACACGAAGTTTACTAGAGACAATCTGTCTAGTTATTCAATGCAACCTTCATGTAGTAGAACTAAATAGACAGAATTAATATATACCAAAGGCTTTCTAGGATACATCCTAAAAAGGACTATTTTCACTTGAACTTCACTAACAACATGAATGATAGCACAATTGAGGACAAAAAGTAAAAGACCACCAAAGAATCAAACTTTAAGGTCTATACCTGCTCATCTGCACAATACCTTCCTGCATTAGCGTATTTTAAGCTCTGATGCTCACACTAAATAACGGACTACTGGACATTTGTGCTGCGAGATGCCATATGACACAAGTAGTTACCGTTTTGAGCAAAAATACAGGCACCAAAAGATGATGCTTCACATCAACGAGCAAACGCTGCACTTTTGACATTTATTTCACCAATGGATGGTTGCGATGACATGCTGCTTTGATCAGTATAAATTTAGTTGTTCTTGCGAATCTATCATCAATCCTTGACATGACTTTGAGCCTATCACAACCTTATCAATGCTTGCTGACAGCACAGCATAGGTGATCAATGACAGGGAAAGGAGTCACCGCAATCACATAAATACCAGACTGCGACACAAAATTAGAAATTGCCTCTTTTCATTCAACACAAACAAAAAAAAAAAAAAAAGAACGCATAAGCAAATGGACGAAAGTAAAAAGGAGCTTCGACGTCTGAACAAACTTGCCTGGGAGCGAGGAAAAGGAGGTAAACTTACAGAACATTTGATAATGGCTGTCATCCCCACTGATAGGATTTGTACAGAAACACCCAAAAATCTCGACAGCAACATTAAAAAGAACACCACATTTATCAAGAAATGCAAGACTTCGCTGGGCACAGACATGAGAACACAGCTCTTGAACGACATCAACAAACTTAGCTTAGAAAAGTACATTTCTGAAATTGTGGGTAGCGTCATGGAGGGGTTGCTAAAGTGCAAGACAAGCGTCGATATTGCTGCTAGTGTTGAGGTAGGCCTGTGTTTGTATGATGGATAGAATGTCGTTGAACTGACTGTCTCATAAACAGGTCATTTCAGCATTGCATCAACGCTTTCCAGATACATTCACATTGTTATTAACATATCAGCTTGCCAAAGTATTGCAAGTACCTAGCAAACAATACCTCGCCACACTATCTGCAGAACAAAAGGAAAAGGAAGAATCAGCACGTATCATCAAACAACGTACCTATCTTCGTATTGTATGTGAACTCTGGTTAGTCAATGTATTGCGCTACGTGGAGGATGGTATTTCTACATTATCATCTGTCAATGTGGGTGGCATAGAAACGAGTCATCGTGATGCTGTGGCTGGACTCATTGGCGATTCACAGCAAATCAAGTCTCAACAATCACCAGCGAAGCATGTGGGAAACCAGACCAAAGAGCCCTTTGTCTACAAGGTGTTAAAAGAGATGTTGACCAACGATAACGAGCATATCAATTTGCCTTTGGTGGCTTCGTTTTTGAAGAATTACGGATCCAGTGTGTTGGATATTGTGCCTCGGAAACAACGAGTGGCAGCAGCAGCAGCATCAGAATCCGCAGAGACCGACGCTCAGCCAGATCAACAGCAGCAGCAACATTGTCTTGATACTGAATCCGTAATAACACCCGATACACATGCCTTATTGACAAACTTGTTCCAATCCTACTACAAATCTGTATGTACTCACCTCACTAAAATGCACAAAGTCATTCAAAAGATGGAACGCTACAACAATGAAGTCTTGTTTGCTCGCGGCGAACTGTCTGAGGAGAGTAAACAACGACAAGAAAGGGCCAGCAAAGCGTACGAGAAACTGTTGAACCACACACAGACATTATCCGACGCATTAGACACCGACATGCCTGATCTTCCTACAGACGAAGCAGCAGCCAAACAGTCTATCGTCAGCGCAAATACAGGCAATATGTTTAACGACGGCAAAGAGAACTTGGGCAATGGTATCTGGGAAGATGAGGATGCTCGCAAGTTTTATGAGGATTTGCCTGATCTCCGTATTTTGGTGCCTGATGTATTTTTGGACTCGCAGCAATCCAGTGCTACTAAAGCAGAGGACAAGGAACTAGAGGAATCAGCAGCAGCCACTGCCGATGACAGCCATGCTTCTTCACCCGTTACCGATGCCAATGATTCAGTGTTGGAAGAAGAAGGAGAGGGACCAACACAAACCGAGCAAGTTCAGATGGAAGATGGAGAGGAAGAAGATGATGCAGACCTCGTGGATGAAGCACTCGAAGCGGCAGTGGATGACGATGGAGACGATGTGAATAAACCCAGCACGCAGAACGTCCAGCTAGATGGCCTGTTTGCTCGTTTACCTACCTGTGGTAACCGAGACTTGATTGACAGTGTGGCAGTCGATTTCTGCTACATGAACAACAAGAATGCGCGCAAGAGACTCGTCAAGACACTGCTGGGTGTACAACGCCAACGCTTGGATCTACTCCCTTACTATTCTCGCCTGATTGCTACCCTAAACACTTATTTTCCTGATGTGGGCGAAATGGTATTGACTGCACTGACGTATGAGTTTAAGGGACTGCAGAGAAAAAAGACACACAATCTGCTCGAGACACGCATCAAGAACATTCGCTATCTGTCCGAACTCGCCAAATTCCGTGTAGCCCCTGCTCACACCATTTTTCATGCGTTCAAGATGGCTCTCGACGACTTTACCAACCACAACATTGACATTGTCTGCAACCTACTGGAAACATGTGGCCGATTCTTGCTGAAATCGCCTGAAACGAGTGCTCGCATGAACGGCATGTTGGAGACTGTGATGCGTAAGAAGACAGTGCAGCATCTGGACAGTCGCTATGCCACAATGGTGGAGAATGCATACTATCAAGCCAATCCACCCGACAAGTCTGCTATCAAGGTCAAGGAGCGATCCACGATGGAATTGTATATACGTAAACTGATTCATGAGGATTTATGCAAGAAAACGCTGGACAAGGTGTTGAAGCAGTTGCGCAAGCTGCACTGGGAAGACAGCTCTATTCGAGCCATCATGTCCAAGATATTTCAAAAAATCTGGAAGGTGAAATTTGGCAACATTCATTTGATGGCCATCTTGGCCAGTGGACTGAACCGCTACCACACCGATTTTGGCGTGCAGATCGTAGACGGCGTGGTGGAGGAGATTCGTATTGGACTAGAGCAAAACATCTTCAAGCACAATCAACGCAGAATAGCAGTTGCCAAGTATTTGGGCGAGTTATACAACTACCGCATGATCGAGTCCCCCCTCATTTTCGACACCCTGTATTCTATTGTTACATTTGGACACGGTTAGTCTTATTTAAAACTGTAACTGACAGTTGCACTAAATTTATATATATATACTTTAGAGTTTGGTAGACCTGCTAGAGAGAGATACTGCTCTATTGATGCTCCTAATGACTTTTTCCGTATTCGTTTGTGTTGTACCCTGCTAGATACCTGTGGCATGTGCTTTGATAGAGGTAGCTCGAAAATGAAATTGGACAACTTTTTGACATTTTTCCAGGTAATACAAAAGAATACCCCCAGTCGATCATGACAACTAACCACACAAATTACTTTGCTTTAGATGTACGTACTAAGCAAGAACAAGCCCCCTATGGATGTTGATTTCATGATTACGGATACACTGGAAATGCTTCGGCCACAATTGCAAGTTTTGACCTCGTATGAAGAGGCTAATGAAGCAGTGGATCGTATGCTGTTGGAGCAACTCAAGACAGTACAAAGCACAACAGACGGTAAAGCACTACTAGAAGATGGCTTTGAAGAGAGTGAGCTATCTGATTCATCCATGAGTGCTGGTGAAGAAGACGAGGACGATTTGCTGCCAGAAGACAGACCACAGGATGACGAAGATCTCGATATCACTATTAACAACCAAGATGAAGAAGATCAAGACGTAGTTGTCTTGAAGAACAAAAAGGAGCAACTATCCAGAGAAGAGGAGGAAGAGTTTGAACGAGAATTCAGCAAGATGATGAGCGATAGTATTGATTCACGTAAATTTGAAAAGAAGGCAGCCATGTTGGATGTCCCTATTCCCATGAATTTAAGAGGATCTCAAGGTGAGTTTAATTGTATTTGTGTGTAACTAGCCTGCTAATAATACTATTTACAAGATCGTCGCACAATAGCCCAAGGTACAAACAAACCCGAAACAGGCAAAATGGCATTTACCCTATTGACAAAGAAAGGAAACCGCCAACAGGTAATGGTTATTTTAAATGTCTATTTTTACACCCACAAAACTAACCCCAATGTAGACCAAGATCATGGAGGTCCCATCAGATTCTGTTTTAGCCGTGAGCACACGCTCCAAACAAGAAGCAGAACGTGAGGAGCAACAGCAACTGAAGCAACTAGTATTGAATTACGAAGAGAGAGAAGCTGCAGCAGCACGTCAAGGTAAGTGGTTTTTTTTGTGATTCCAGTGATATGCACACATGGCTAAACACTGGTGTAATTTAGCTGCCGCAGAGGAGCGTGCAAGATTGCGTGGTCAATTCCGAGGCAAAAAAGTGTTGCAGATGGGTGGAGGAGGTGCTGGTCATTCTTATGCAGCTGGTGGTGGATCCACATCATCTGGTTGGTAATCATATCCAAGGGGAAACCCTTTTCATACATTTGATCCATGCACCGTATATGTTGTAAAGCAGAATAAATGGTTTATTTGAAGAAAGAGTAAAGGAAGGGGGATATGTGAGGGGTGTGTGTGTGTGGAAACATTAGCATGAACAGCAGCATCTTTTAGCCTATACACACACAAAATTCATTAGGTTTTCTTATACATGATACAACTTGTTTACACAACTTACATGCACAGCCATTGCTGGTATCATTGTTCTCCAAGTCAACGCCTTGAGTGTTTAATCCACCTCGTCTGCGAGAACTGTCAGCCAATTGATCCAGAGGCATGCGTTTAGCGATGGCATGGAAGAGCTCATTGACGTTGTGTGCAGTTTTGGCCGAAGTTTCAAAGAATAGTAATCCACATTCATCTGCGTACTCTTGAGCAGTCTATATAAATAAATATATGAGCATGTATGTAAATCAAATTATATCTTGGCCAATTGCCCTGAATTCCTCTCTAACCTTGGTGTCGATGGCTCGTCTTGCTTCCAGATCTGATTTGTTGCCTGCGAGTGCAATGACAATGTTGGGATCAGCTTGACGCTGTAATTCATTCACCCAGGCTTTTGCTTTTTCCAAAGAAGACTAGCGTAATTTCGTCAGTAATCGCTCGCTCGCTCGCTCTCAAAAAAACATCTACTCACGGCTTGTGTGATATCATAAACAACTACTGCACAATTGGCATTGCGATAGTACATGGGAGCTAAGCTCTTGTATCTCTCTTGTCCAGCAGTATCCCTTTTTTGGTATCATGTCTCAGTCAAAGGTGATCATATCAAATGAGTGTATAGGAATAGCCTACCAAATCTCAAATTTAACAATTGTGTTATCGTCCAATGTCACTGTCTGTGCTAGAAAAGCAGCTATACAGGCATCGTTAGCCACTGTCATCGACTCAAACTCGGTGCGTATTTACCTCCAATGGTGCTCTCTCTATATTCATCAAAATGATCCTTTACAAATCGCATGACCAAGCTAGTTTTGCCATGTGTGAAATGTCAACATATTGTGTACGCTTGTTCGTTTGTTTAATAAAACTACCTTGACTTGCCTACAGCTGACTCGCCTACATGTACATGGAGTAAGTACATGCCATTCTTTCTTTCATCACTCGACATATGAAGCAGATCTTCTTACCTAAAAGCACCAACTTAAACTGATATGTCTTTCCTTGCTGTGATTGTGTTTGTTGTCTAGAAGCCATCGTATATGTATACGTTTATGAAGACGAAGATAAAAGAAAAAAGAAGGACATTACACACACTTTTGGGCTTGCTTTCTTGTTGTACGCGAACGTCATCTATTTGCATTTCCGAATACATGTAATTGGCTTGATGGCTAATGCATTACACTGTTTGATTGCTATCGATTTGCGCCCGTCTGCTTTTTCTAATGCTAGCAAAAAGGAAGAAAGCAGGGAGCAGGCGAGTTGTTATCTTGGTTTACATGAAATTTAGGGAGGTTTTTGATGCTTTGTTTCTATATCGCGTGGGCATAACAGCAATGCCATGTAAGGGAAAAGGTTATTTTAATATGTCTGATCTGCTGTGAGCATCAAAACAATGTTTGCCTTGCCTGTCAGATCCTTGGTTGATTCCAATTAAAACAATCTACGCACAGGTTAGTACATTTTCTTTGTCTGTCTAGAGTCTATGTGTGTGCGTGTTTGCTTGGTTTAGCCGAGTAGATAGGCAAGCATTGCTTTGAAAAAAAAAAAAAAAAAAAAAAGAAAACGTTGA
>DF836420.1:0-11579 GCA_000950595.1 Mucor ambiguus
AAAAAAAAAAAAAAAAAAAAAAAAGAAAGAAAAACTTTTTGCTTTCTCCTTTTCTACATTTACTTTTTGCATCTACACACATTTGTATATAAACCAATATGAAAATTACCAGAGTTTCCATCAGGAAACCTGCTCCGTTGGTAAGTTGCATCTTGAGTGAATTTTTTTTTCTACTGGCCCGCTGACTAGATGTATCGCTAGCCTGAGGCGCTTGCCACTGCCGTCAAGCATTTGGTACAAGACGGTGAAAATGATATAAAGACTTGGGTCTTGCCAGTATGGACTTTTCCAAGAGGCGATTTGTTCCAGTTTGTTGCAGTTTTGAATCGATTTGATACACTTTTGCAAACGACATGTCAAGCGTACGACCTCAAGGAGAACCACATTCAAAAGACACCCTTTACGGACGACACAAAGCAGATGTTGCTAGCCATACTGCAGTTCTCCAAGATTTTGTTTGAAAACTGTACCAACAGAAACATCTACAACTCGTACGAGGTAAGTGCTGCGTAAATCAACACATGAGCAGTGACGATATTCACCGCTGAAATTGCACCAGCATTTAAACAACTTATTAAACACTACCGACATTGATGTTTTGGAAGCTGTATTACGGCTCATGTTGAGACCAGCACAGCGAGTGAACAACCCCAAAGCAGTACAATCCAGTTTTTTGGCTCACCAGGACAAGGTGACAGAATTAGCGAGAGGAGGATCCATTGTAGACCTGTCATCTACAGACACGGTGATGGGCAACAATCGAATTTGCATGTCGTTTTTCCGCACCAGCAAGGGATCAGAGCAACAGGAGAAAGAGGGATTACATGCTATTAATTTCAGTGTTGTGCCAAATCAATACACAGATCGAGAATTATTTTGGAAGCTGGTAGAGGAACACCAAGTACCACAAGAGAATCATTTTGAATTGCTGAATCGAGTGCGCAATGCTAACCACACGGCCGACTTGGCTGTCCGTCAACAACTGCTTATTATTCGATTTATATCCATTGTGATTATGGGTAACTATAGGCTGGTTGAAAGAGAGAGAAAGATTTGGCTTGCATAGACTAACTCGGATTTACACTAGCCCACACCATGTCAGAAACCATTGCACAAAATAGAGTCTTTATATACGAGCCCCATCTGGTATCTCAAATTGCTCAGCTTGTATCTTATGACAACAGTGTGCCTGTAGATATTCAAACTTATGCACTGTACGCTCTGGACGGCATTGCACGACATAGAAGCAAGGTGACAGAGGTGTTGGCCGCCTTTAATGCGTCTGCCAACCATGGCGTTTTACTCCACATACTGCGTCAACTATGCCAATCGACATCTGGTACGTATCATCGTGATTTTGCACACAATAATATATCGCTCATCTCATCTCTACTGACATAGCTTATACAGTCGATTTCTTGGACGCATTATTCACCCTCCTCACATTTTTATTACAGACAACTGCTGGCGGCACCATGCTCATGTCAGCTGGCATCATGTCCACCCTAATTCAAGTCTTGGACCATCAAAGCAACGTCAACCCTATCTATAGAAAAGCATTCATCAAAGTCATTGGGCTGCTAGACACCATCATGAGCAACATCAACACATCCTTCTCGTCCTTCTGCAGTGCAAATGGACTGGACGTGCTGCTTAAAGTGATCCAGACACAAGTAGACGAGTGCATCGAAAGCAACCAACAGCCGCCCAACTACGACGCATTGACGCTGACCAAGAATGCACTGCGATTTTTGATCCGCATGATGGAAAGTAGCGATACAGCAGATGGCTTGCGCAACTTGATTGAGTCCAGCATCCCGCACACTATTATGAAAGTCATGGAGCACCACCATATTTTTGGACCTAGCGTCTTTGCGCTTGTCATCAACGTCGCCACCACATTTATCCACAACGAACCCACCTCACTGTCCGTACTGCAAGAGCTCAAATTACCGCAGACATTTCTCAAGACATTCGAGACGTACAACCAACCCAATTTTGAAGTGCTGATGGCATCCGTCCATGCATTTGGCGCCATTTGTCTTAATAGTGCAGGACTCGACATGTTTGATCAAGCATCGCCTTTGCCTCACTTTTTTAATTTAATGACTGCACCCAGTTTTGTCACAAATGCTTCTGATGTCGGTAATGCAACAGCACTAGGCACAACCATGGACGAGCTGATCAGACACCACCCAAAGCTGAAGTTTGAAGTGTTCAAGTGTACGAACCAGCTGTTGCAGCAAGTCAATGAGATTGGAAGCTCGGAAAAAGGCAAACCATTGGATAATTGCCACGAGTTGGTGTATCAGAGACGCACAGACGAACCACCCACAGAGAGAGCAGAGTGCCTGTTGCTTGGCTTTGTAGATCTGGTGGCCAGAGTGAGTAGCTTGTCGACACGGACAATGGACAAATGGATTAATTCTATATATATATTAGTTTTTGGAGGGATTTTTGCGCAATGTAGACAATGTCAAGGAATTTGTCAAATACGGTGGACCTGAGCTGCTGCTGAGCTACTATTCACTGCCCATGCTCCCCTACGATTTTTCAGTCTCTAATGCGTTTGATTCTCTCGGTTTTGTGTTTCGTGTGATTGCCGATGTGTCTCCTAATGCGCTTGCTAAACTGATTGCCACCAAAGTATTTGAATCGTCTCGCTTCATTTTCAACAAGCTGCCCAGCGATAGATCCCTTGTCTATGAGTACATTGAAGCCAATGGTAAGGGTTAGACACAATCACCATGGTTACGCATATGCTCATTTTTTTTTTCTAGGTAAAGATGAAGCATCACGAAAAGCAGGCAACGACCTTTTCAAGGAATTTAGCATCCTGTTTGGCTATATTGGATTGCTTTCTACTATTTTTTCATCTGCCATCTTGACAAGCAACAAATTCGCTGGACGTTTGGTGGAATGGTGCATTGAAAAAAGCCCCCAAGACAAGAATGTGATACAGATGCTGGGTGACGTTCACAGACGCATGGTATGGCAGAACATTTTGCTGCGAGACACCGTTCCCAAATCATGGTACTCTACCGCACAAGATGTCTCCTCCGAGCAGCAAGCAGACCTCAAGGATCCCCGTGTGATCAATGTGAGACGTTTCAAGTTGCTACTCAGTGAAGTGCCACCTGCGCTCATGCCAGTCCTGCAAGGCATCATCAAGGTATCCACCAACCGGCGTATCCCCACGGCTGCAGGTTCCAGTCTCTCCTTCCCTGAGCGTGCTAAACTCGTTGCGGCAGAAATAGCGGATCTCTTCAACACCAGTCTCAGGTACATGTTTGATGCAAACAGCGAGATGCCTGACTGCAAATACGACTATTATTCATCCATGTTCTCCATGATCTCTATGCTGCTGTTGGACGACCGATCTCGCACTGCACTGGAAACACCTATCGCAGTAGCCTTTGAAGAAGCTGGTGTCATCGATTTCCTGCTGAATGACATGCTACCTCGCTTCTGGGAAGCAGCAGAACACAAGATCAAGGCAAACGAGCAGGATGATGCATTGGCACAGCGCATTAATACCTGTATTGAACTCTTGCTTGCTATTCTCCACCATTTGGGTTCCTCTAAACTGTTCTTCAACTCGCCTCATACCACCATCCTCACCCAAGTGAGTCCAGAAGACGCCTATACCACCTCCCCTGAACTGCTGGATCCTTACCACTGGGTTGCCGCAATTCAGCTCAAGCTGACGGGCCTGTACACGTATCTCTCAAGCCCCCTCCTCTGCAAGTTCTCAAGACATGTATTACACTCCCTGTTGAGATGTGTCACGCAAAACATGAAGCAAGAAGGTGAAACGCGTAGAACAGGTAGCATCAGAAAAAGCGAGGCGGATGCCAACACAATTGAGCACTATGACACCAACCGAAGCGCACTGATTGCCATGGGGTTTGAACCAGAGCGTGTGGAAGATGCGTTGCGTACCATGCGTTACGGTATCTGTGCTCTAGACAACCTGTTTAGCCGTCGTTTGGTACAACACACAGTGGAAGCGGGCCCTCCCCAGCTAGATATTTCGCCTGAATTGCAGAGTTCCTCTCCTTTGACTTCGACTGAATTTGGTGCCGGTCTACGCATTCTAATCAACATGTGGTATGACCCAGCTTTGGCTTTTGAGGCTTTGCGAGAAAACAACAATCTTGCGCAAGCTGCCATAGCACTGGAAAGAATCAGGCCCTCTGCCTTGAGGACACCTCCCTCTGCTCATGCCCCAGCACAAGATAGTGTGGTAGAAGATGACAATGACGATGAATACGAAGACATTGCTTCTGAAGACGAAGAAGGAGAAGCAGACGAAAACATGTATACCACAGAAGAAGAAGACCAGAACGACGACGGCGATGATATCTATGTGTCCTCTCAGGATGGAGGTTCAGCTAGACCCGATCGCATGATGGTCAAAGCCAAGACAGATGCTGACGTCCAGCACGAGAAAACACTTGAACAACTGCAGCACAACCGCAAGGAGATGCGTGCTCACATCCCTCAGATTCTGTCTCGTCTGGTGGACGAACGCAACGACCTCGATTTTGAAGTGCGTGGGCTGATGGCCATGCTGTGTTGTGGTGACCCTCATCATTGGGATGTCAATACAAAAGAAACGGTGCGCTTATTTTTTGGTGAAGGCGACGAGGCTACAAACCGTACATCTCAAGATGCGCTCGCTACGTTCACATCCTCCCTCAACAAGATTCGCATCTTTGCTCTCATGCTGCGTGAACCCAGTATGCAGGATGTCATGGCGCTGTTGATTACCACCATGTCGGACTACATGAGCTGGTTTGAGTTTCTGGATATGATTGTCGCTCATCCCGAATTCCCGGATCCCAAGTGGCTGACAACTTTGTTCTTGATCTTGGAGGCTGCTTTAGCTCAATCAGACGAACCCAAAGAAACGACGAAACAGCAACAACAAGAAGGCGACGTGGGACATGAGCCTGCTATTGTGACGCCAGAAAACAGAAACACACTGATGAAATACTGCATTGATCTGCTCAAGATGAACTCGTTGACAGAGGATAACCTGGTATCTGTGTTGAGAATCATTGTGCGTCTGACAAAGCATCACGCAGCCGCCTTGCAATTCGTGGAATTAGGTGGTTTGGTGCCGTTATTCAAACGGCCTAGCTCTGAATTCCAAGCAATCAAGATCCAGCAAACGTATATTATCATGATCTTGCGGCACATTATGGAAAGCAAGCAGGTATTGACAGCCACCATGCGCGAATGGCTGGCTACGTTCTTTACCAACAACTCCCGCTCGGATTCGGTGGATGTTGATGCCTTTCTCAGGAACCATAGTAATTTGGTGTTGCGTGATCCAGACGTCTTTGTTCACGTCAGCGCACAACTGTGTCGATTAGGTAACACGCCCAAGAGCATTCGCTATGTAGGAATCTCGGAAGAAAAAGAGAAGCAAGAGGAATCGACGGTGGATACATCATCTTTGGTCATTCATTTCTTATTGAATCAACTTGTACAAACGCAAGCCAACGACACCGAGTCGAACATCAAGCTTGCGTATACTGGATTTCTGTTGCAGTGCATCTTTGAGCTGGTGTCTTCGTATCCTTCTTGCAAGTCTGATATCGTGAATTTTGAAGCAGCAACATCATCCACTGACACACCTATTAAAGACACGCATATCCGCCAATCCATCCTATTCAAGCTGACCAATACATTGCTGCCTTACAATGCCATCAACACATTTACTGACCAAGACCGTAAAAATCAAGGTGTTTCCATGTGGGTAGCGTCTTTGCTGGTTGGCATGTGCTACGATACGACACAGGTACAGAAAAAGGACAAAGAGGCGCATCGAGAGGCACTTGCTAGTGTGCGACACCATGTGCTGGATATGGTAGTGCAATCGCTGCAAGACACACTGCAATCCAACGCTACTGCCAGTGTCAAATACAATAGATATTTTGCACTGACTGATCTGTGCCATCGCATACTGAATGCACGTCCTACTGGCATCAATATAGATGTGAGCATCAAGGAAGAAGACGCTGTCAAACAGGTGTCCAAACTCATGCTGGAGAAACATTTTGTGCCTATCTTGATTTCAGTCATTAGTGATGTGGATGTCAATTACCCTCAAGCCAGATCTATCCTGAATTCGATTCTAAGGCCCCTGGAGCAGTTGACGAAATCAGCGATTCGCATCCACCGTGAGTCACCTGCTCCTCCTCGCTCTGCATCCCCACTTGTTGTCGACACCATTCAAAGAGAAATCGACCACGCAAATCAAGTGATTCATGCGGTACACCAGCAAAATGACAGTGATGTGCAAGATGAAGAAGAAGAAGACGACGATGACGACGACCAAGACATGTATATTCCAATGGACACTGATGAAGAAGACACAGAGGCAGGTGAAGTCAATGATCTGTATCGAAATTCATCTTTGGCCATGTTTGATGGCACAGCTTTGGAAGAAGAGAGCAGCGAAGAAGAAGAGTCGGATGATGACATTTCCATGGCTAGGTAAGTGCTTTTTCATTCTTGTGGGCAACTGCTGTTTGAATAACACAACCCACAGTTCTGGCGACGAAATCATCGAGGACACCAGTGATTCAAGTGGTTTGGAAATCGACTTGGACTCGGATGCCTCTTCCATGGAAGAAAATGATCAAGACATTGTGTTTAGACGTCATCGATTCCATCATGCAGACACAGATGAAGAAGACTCGGTAAGTAGGCGAGAGATCAAACATGTACCTGATGACTCATCAATCTGAAATCAGTCTGACGCGGATAGCAGCGGTACAGATTCAGAGTCTGAAAGCGATACCAACAGCTTTTCATCAAATGAATATGATTCATCCAATGAATCTCTCAATTCTGATAGAAGCGATTCCATTCACTCGAACGATAGTCGAGATTTGGCATGGCAGTTGACAGAGGAAGGTCGTTTGAACGGACATTCAAGACGTCGTAGACGAGATAGTAGCTTGGTAAGTACTTTGTCATTGACGTAGCAATGTATTTTTCAGCCCATTTGAACAACTATACCCTTAGCTAAGCGTGGACGAAAATGACGACGATGATATGGACATCGATCCTGCAGATTATGAGCTGGATACAGATGGCCTCAATGCAGAAGAACTCGAAGATGTGGAGCGTAATCGTAAGTTGTCTGCCATCTCGATCAAGACTACTTTATCTAACGCATGCTATATTAGTCGACCTGTTTAATAGCATGACCCGCGGAGGTGGTGATGGTAAGGGTTTCCATGGCAACAGGATCACTCAGACACTAATATGTCATTTATAGCTACTCAAATTATTAACCCCACCGTCAGAGGTTCATTGAACAGCAATACAGGCGACGGCAATGGCGCTGGAAGACCCTTTGATAATGTCATCTTGCATCCACTGTTAAGAGGCGCATCTTCCAATGCCACAGATGCCCCTGCAGATACTTCCTCACTTTCAGCTGAAACTGCCATCTTGTGTGGTGCCAACAGCAATCATCTGCAAGCCTATGAAGACATCATTGGTGGTAGTGCTGTTCGTATTTTGGAAAATCTATTTAGTCAGCAGCGTCAAAGAAACAACCACGATGAGCCAGCTCAACCTAGTGCTGCCGCCTCAACGAATACTGAAGCTACCGCAGCAAACGATGCTGAAAGCCAAGAAGGAAAAGAAACCCTTGATTTACTCAAAGAATTTCAACCATCTCATACTACGGATCGCTGGACTCAAGAAGCGCACATGGTCTACATCCCTGCTGTTGCATCTGCCAAAGCCTCTCAATTAGCCACTCGTATTGTTGCCGAGTTGAAAGACCTTCGAAAGGACGAGCCCGAGACTGAACAAGATCAGTATGCGGCTGAACAGCCTCAAGAGACGCAAAACATTTTCTTAAATGCTACACCAAGCGATGATGACAGTGAGGTTGAGGTACAAATAGAATTGGAAGAAGATCAAGACTTTGAAGACGATGAAGAGGAGGACGAAAACGAAGGCCAACTAGCTGCAGATGAGCAACAAGATCGTGTAGTTGTCATGATTCATGGCGAAGAGGTCGATATCACTGGTACAGGCATCGACGTCGAGTTCTTGGAGGCCCTTCCCGACGATCTTCGAGCCGAGGTCATTAGCCAACAAATGGCAGAGCGACGCCCTTCTATCGAAAGCATGGATCAAGACGAAATCAGCCCTGAATTTTTGGCTGCGTTACCACCTGATATTCGTACCGAAGTGCTTAGACAGGAATCCATTGATCGTAGCAGACGTCAAGCCAGAGATTTTTTGGATGCGCAAGACATGGATCAATTAGTGGAGAGCAATCAAGCTAATAATGACACCAGTAACACGCCCAACATTGCTGTCAATACAACAGAACTGGAAGGTGTCCAAATGCATCCTAATCTGGGTCTTGCTTCTCGTATCAATTTCCCCATCACGCAATCTGTCGCTGGTGCTGCTGAAGCTGCTTCTGGTGGTCCTACACCGAGTCGAGACGATGCCAATGCCACTTGGCGTATTGGAAGAGCATCACACAGAGATCAACAACACCACACAGGTGGGCCCAACATGAGAGACCCAGCCAAGGCATCAAGCCATCCCAAGGACGCCATTCGCATAGTAGACAAATCCCAGTTAGCGACACTTGCTCGTCTGGTATTTGTGCCGCAATCCATCTCCAAGGCTCTACTCAACAGATTGTTGCTCAGTTTATGTGAGAACAGTAAGACGCGATCTGATCTGCTGTCTCTGTTGGTCTGTATCCTGCAAGATGGTAGTACTGACTTGGCAGCCGTTGATCGTAGCTTTATGGATTTATCTATCCACAAATCCACCAGCAACAAGCCCACCAAGATGGAGCAAGAACCTGCACACGCTGTATCTGCTCCAGCTGAAAACGTCCCTAATCTGATTGCTCAGCGCTGCTTGGAGATCTTGTACTATGTGGTGACCTCGAACGACAGATCTCTGGCTTATTTCCTGACAGAGCATGATAGTTTGAGCTACTTGAAGCGTCGTCATTCCGTAGGTGGTGGTAGTAGTCGCAAATCAAAGACGACAAACAAGGCACTCATTAACAATGCCGCCTCTGTCAAGTACCCCATCCTGGTCTTGATTGGTCTCGTGGATCGTCCTGTATTCATGGAAAATGTTACTTTGATGGAACAACTGATGAATTTGCTCCAAGTCATGTGTCGTCCTATACCCAACTTGGTGTCAAATTACAACAAAAAGACCAAATCGGATACCATAAATCGCCGTGCACCTCCTCAGCCGCCTTTGATTCCTTTTGAATACATACAAAAGATTGTGGATGTGCTGTCTATTGGTGAATGCTCTAGTCATACGTTCAGATCGACTATCAATGTTCTCTCCCGCTTATCGCCGTTGGATGGTGCTATGGACACCATCATTGATGGACTCACTAGTATTGCAAACGCCTGTGGCAAGCAGATCATTGTCGATTTGCAGCAACTGTATCTGATTCTGGATCAGCTCAAGGCAGGTGCTGAGCTGGAAGGCTCTGCGCTTGCTCAATTCTCTGCTGCTACATCTCATCAGGCCAGATTACTACGTGTGCTCAAGGCCATGGATTATTTGTACACACGCAACAACAAGCGCACGGTGTCTTTGGATCATGCTGAACAGAACGAAAAGGCTGTGCTCAAGATTTACGACAAGCTGGACTTTTTGCCCCTGTGGACAAAGTTGGGTGCCTGTCTTGGTCTGATTCAGGAGAGAGAAGACCTGCTCAATGTCGCATCTGTGCTGCTGCCCCTGGTGGAATCATTCATGGCAGTTTCCAAGTATGTAAATCACAAGGGATACACGGCGAAAACCAGCACAGAGACAGCGAATCCTGCTGAAGAGTTCTTTTTGAGCTTTACCGAAGAACACAAGAAAATTCTCAATATCATGGTGCGCAACAACCCTTCTCTGATGAGCGGCTCTTTCTCGCTATTGATCCACAACCCCAAGATTCTGGAATTCGACAACAAGAGAAACTACTTTGTCCAGCAGTTGCACAAGCGCAGTAATCGCCGTGAGCAGTATCCCTCGCTGAGACTCTCTCTGGACCGTGCCAACGTATTTGAAGATACCTACCGTAAACTGCAAGGCTTGACAGGCGATGAGATCAAGTATGGTAAGCTCAATGTTCATTTCCATGGCGAAGAAGGTGTGGATGCGGGTGGTGTTGCTCGTGAATGGTTCTCTGTTTTGGCTCGTCAAATGTTTGATCCCAATTACGCCCTGTTCATCACATCGGCTGCTGACAAACTCACTTACCAGCCAAACCGAGCTTCCGGTGTCAATTCGGAGCATTTGAGTTACTTCAAGTGTGTGGGCCGTATCATTGGTAAAGCCATTCATGACGGTCGCTTACTGGATGCCTATTTCACCCGTTCATTCTACAAGCTGATGCTGGGACGTTCTGTGGACTATCGCGATGTGGAAGCCGTGGACCCTGCCTATTACAAGAGTTTAGTGTGGATGCTGGAGAATGATATCACAGACATTATTGACCTTACATTCAGTGTGGAAACAGACGATTTTGGTACCAACAAGATCATTGATCTCAAGCCGGATGGAAGAAACATCCCAGTGACAGAGGAAAACAAGCACGAATATGTCACTTTGGTAACAGAGCAAAAGCTGGTGTTGGCTATCAAAGACCAAGTCAATGCTTTCCTGGAAGGATTTCACGACATCATCCCCGCCTCGTTGATTCAAATCTTCAATGAACAAGAGCTGGAGCTGCTGATCTCTGGCTTACCCGACATTGACATTGATGAATGGAAAGCCAACACTGTCTACGAAGGATACACGCTTTCATCTCCCCAGATCCAATGGTTCTGGCGTGCTGTGCGATCCTTTGATCAAGAAGAAAGAGCCAAGCTACTCCAATTTTCTACAGGTACATCCAAGGTGCCATTGGAAGGCTTTGCAGAATTGCAAGGCTCCAATGGTGTTCAAAAGTTTCAAATTCACAAGGAGTTTGGTGATGTAAATCGTTTGCCATCCGCTCATACTTGGTAAGTTGTGTGTCTTGTTAATTTGTTGTTTTGGTTCAAGTCTAATGCATGCATTTGTAGCTTCAATCAAATCGACCTACCGCAATACTTGACGTATGAAGATCTAAGAGCGAACCTATTTAAAGCAATTAGTGAATGTTCAACTGGATTTGCTTTCCAATAACCATGCTAAATAAAGTTGTATGTCTGTTATCAGCTATTCCAGCGAAATAAAAGCGTACGAAGCCTGCCTCATCAGCGCCATGAGCCATTGCATTTGGGCTCCCCCTTTGTAAGGCGAGGAATGCTTTGCAATTGTTATCGTTGAGATTTTAGTGTCATAATCATTTGCTTAATTTGTTCCTGGTTTTATTCTTTTGGTACAGATTTAGGCTATCACTAGTTAGCCTGCGTAAAACTCGACGCAGGGGAAACAATGTGGGGAGCAGTGTCTATGAAAATCGATTTTGAGCTTTCTTCTCAGACTAGAGTGCTCAAGAAAACACCTCAAATTTTTGCCGTAGTGATGCCAAGTGGCGCCAGTGTCGCTCTGTCATTTTTTTTTTTTTTTTT
>DF836419.1:16926-28435 GCA_000950595.1 Mucor ambiguus
TATCGAATTTGCCAAACTAAGTATACATCATATAATATCTAGATCTGCATTGGCGTATTTACTGTCAAATTTCCATTTCTTTCTATAATAGTTTATAAACTACCAGCAGCTTTTTTTTTTAATAAGAACATTGATGCTTGATACTAACAGCAGCGCTTAGTATCTATTTTCTATCAGGGCGAATAATAGATCTACAAAAATCAAAGAAAGCCTTTCTAATCGTTTTGAAGCTTGCTGTAGATAATTTTTTCATAAGGAAAATTAGGCAAAGCCATTCATTTGGTGGCATCATCACACCACAAATCGTGCTTATGTGATAGCAAAGTATGCCACTCTTATCAAGCAACGGCTAGTACTAGATATACTTTTACTCTCTACCATGAGCAGTTTTTATCATCAACTATTTATTGCAATGACACAACTATAGTTTTAGACTGAATGAACATTACCCGAATACAAGTTTTACTTGAACTAAACTAAGGAGCTCCATATTGGTAGTTTGAGAGAGAGAGGACATAAAATTAGTCGAAAAGACGCACTCAATTAAAAGCAAAGATTGAAAGCAGCTTTATTAGTACATTAGATTAGCAAAAGAAGAGAACGAGGGGTTTATTTATCTGCGGCTACGAACACATTTCTCACCTAGGAAAAGAAAAACCTTGTTGGCAAATGTCTACATATATTGTTCTAAACAACTTACAGTGTACAGTTCGCTCATCGAATCGACGCCAACGAGTAGAGTCTTCAGCACCGCACTTTGAGCAGCAAAAACCACGAGGATCTCTTTTACGAACAACCTTTGTAGTACCATCTTCACCAGTGACAAGCATACGCTTTCTTTTAGCAGTTTTTTCACTGGATAAATGTAGGAGTTAGCATAGATATATAATACACGAATCAAACCGAGTGCACTTACTAGAGGCCACATGCGTTGCAAACAAGTTCGCCCTTAGACGATTTGCTGATGCTGCGTCTCCAAGATGGCGAATCTGTGGCATGACAGTTGCTGCATTTTTTTTTACCCTTGCTACGAGATGGTTTCCTGAAATGGTGTTGGGGTTTCTTAGAATCGCCTTCTTTAAGATGGAGTTGGTTATGAACATGATTTTTGTAGGATGAGGCGTGCTCTGCTCCCTTGCTTTCAGTATGCTGATTGTCATTATAGTTACCGCCGCCAACTATTGTAGTTGGGTCAGTCAAAGTAAGGTGACTAAAGGCAGATTGAGGGATAGCTGCTCTTCTCTTGAGATGAGCGGATGAGCTATTGAAACCAGGAGAAGCCGTAATAGGGTTGGCACCCTCTCGACCAGCAGCAACCGGATCATTCGAATAGGATCCTTCTCTTGAGACATCCAAATACGCATTAGAAGCATAATTGGCATAGGAACCAGACGAGGCACTAGAAGTTGGAGATGTAGTGCTTGGAATCATTTCACCATTTTGTACATACAAGTGGTCATCAGAAGACAAAGAGGAGCTATAAACCATAGTCTGTTGGCCTGTATAAGCATGTCCATTATAGTATTCATAGAACATTGCTGGGAATTGTTGAGCAGAGGCGTAATAGACAGGATTGGGATTCACATTGTGAGGGTAGCCTAAAATGAGATTATCAATAGGGGAGGTGGATGCAGGCGAGTTGCTATCTTCTTCGTAGAATGTACGATCATCTGTGCCAGGCGCATTGTTCATAGCAGGATGGCTGGGAAGAGAAGGATCAAAATAATCTATAGATGCAACAATCAGTGATATGATTATGGCATGTTTGAATGAGCTCTAGTATATCTACCTGTCATTGTATTTCGTCCTTGCTAGTTTGTAATGTAGATAATGAAGAAGAAGGAAAAAAATGGAATGCAAAAGCTGTTAAAAAATCGAGCCCTTTTTATTGCTTTCACTATCAAATGGCAATAGATCAAAGGGCTAAATTTTCGGTTCAAGCCAGTTTTCCCATACTTTGCATTAAAATGATTTAATTTATCAAACAGAGAGAACCTGAGCAAAAGGACGAGTGAAACAAGTGGGATTACAGAGCAAGCAAGTAGTGCTGCAATCATGTCAAAAAGAAAATAGCCAAAAAAAGGAGTCGAGATCCCACTTGATCCGAGTGTGTTGAGCGTCTCAAACCATCCTGCTCTCTCCTTTTTAATTCTATATACTCTAATGCTGTCAATCTATGAATACATGATAAGAGAAACTCACATGTAAAGGCATATGGCTTAGTGGCAATTGGTAGTATAAAGGAGAGAGAAAGCTATTATTAAATGCCATCCACAACAACGGATTCGACATGTAAATATATCAATTTCTTTGTTTTAACACCCAGGATTGAAACCTTGTCCAAAAAAAAAGCATGAAAATCAAGATTATCGCTGTCCCTTTTATCACAACTTGTTTGCTATTATGCTTGTTGCATGACTCCATCTATACGCAACCGGCATGAGAATTCTGTCTGCAATAAAATCAGAGAACATGTTTCGATTTATACAAACAGTGCTTTGATGATAGAAAAGAAAACAGAGCATTGCTCGTTGCCAGACATTCATATTGATGTAAAACCACCCAAGTTTTGGATTTAAAAGGAAAAAGACGTTTATTTATACAGAGTTGATTAGCATTAAAATAGTATATGTGATGCTTTGATAGATAGTAGAGGCAGCTATGAGACATTTTTATAGCAGTGTGTTGGTAACATTATGTACAGGTCAAGTTGGTAGTGGTAGTGATGGTGGCGATGGTGGATCAAAAAAACCAAAAGCTTATTTGCCAATTCTTGCCAAACCACGCAAACTCTCTTGCACAATCAAACCAGGCCTATTTGGGAACACGTATTTCTCCTTCAAAATCGCAACAACATCGTAACAAACACCATCTTGCTCCTCCATTATATCGAGGTCGGTTCTTCGTTTGTGGATGACAGCAAATGGTTTTGGTAGCTTTACTTTTTTACCAACAAGCCTGTGGTGTCCAATAACGAGTACCGCAGCATCGTCTTGTAATGTAAGATCACCTATTTCTAGATTATCCAATTGTAGTTCATCTCCTACATCAAAGCTTCCTTGAAAATCGAGGTAGACGAGATCTTCTTTCTTGTTAGAATGTGCTTGTGAATGAACCACAACGTGCACCATTTTTTTTTGAGGTTGTAGTAGAAAGAAAAAACTTTCGCACTCTCCCAATCAAACCGATTGGATGTCAAATTAAGCACGTACCGTACCATCACTTTTGAGACGCGGCTTGTGTATATGGATGACCTATTTAAAAAATACAGTGCTTTTATTTCTGATCAGATGTGGTGGACATGGTGTCAATGGCAGGCAGTTCCTTGACTTCTGCTTCACTGACTTGTATACTGTCCACGGCCTCCATGACAGAGTTAGACGGTGGATCCACATGATGCAGCGATTTCAGGCGTCGAGTAAAATAAGCAGCATCTCTGGCAAGTCGATTTTTCCCTCTTTCTGTCTTGATATCGGCATGCTTGATCTGCTCCAACAGCTGCGTGGTAAAGGACTCAAACACCTGAGACATGACGCACTTGAGATCTGTCACTGGAAGATACTTTGCAAGCACTTTGTGTAGTCGCACCGTCTCCGTTACAAGCGTTTCCATGTAGATGTTGGCGTTTTTACCGGTTTGAGGCTCTTCTTCGCCCCACTGTATAGCTTGCATTGCCTTGGCATGCGCTGCAAATCGTTCATTCATAATAGCGACCAATTTAGCATGAATTTCGCCTTGATGATTCTTGTAATCATTGACAACGCGATCGAATTCTAACAGATGGCTGACCTGTTTGGGTGTCAAATGGCCGCTAATGCATTCCTTCAGCTTTGGAATAAGTGCAATCATGACAGCAAGAGACTGTGAGGCCAAAGCGAGATGTTTTGCAGTGATGTTCTTGAGCCCTGCCGAACGCATTGCACCTGCACCCAGAATCACTTGGCACACCCTTGAATTGAACAGCTTTAAGCAGTGTCAGTAGGGGTATTTCCACCAAGCTCCCACGCTTGCACTCACCTTGAGCAACTCAACTAGTTTCTGCATAATCTCCAATGTCATGTTCTCCAAATTGAACACACATTTCAGATAATCCTCAAACATCTTGAGGATCAACAGACTACAGCCAACAATGTAGTAGCTATGATCACCAATGATCAAATGCTTTGTAGACTTGGTACCACCACTATCAACAGCAGGAGACGATTCTGGTTGCGCGCTGCCATACACAAGGCTGTCAATCTTTCCCTCGCAAATGCGATCCACGATGAGCTGAAAGTCAGAAGGTACCTCGCTTGCTGCCCACTGCTCGTTTTCAATGAGCTGTGCTTCTTGCTTGACGCGCTCCATATGGAAATGCTCCACAAATGCCTTTTGCTGCGACAAGACTGTGCCTCGAAGACCAAAGCACGTTCTGCCGCAATACATTTCGCACTGTGAGATAAATGCACGTACCACGCTGGAAAGTCGATAGAAGTCGGTCGGGTTGAGTAGTGTATTCTGGTCGTTGCGAAAGCCGATCAGTTTTCCACATCGCACATGCGCTAAATCAGCAGCTGAAAAGACAATGTCCGCAGATTCCTTGCTGATCTGGATCAAAAAGTCTGTGTTGGGGTATTGCGTTTCAACAATTTGCAAGAGCAGTTGGTGATAGACAGAGGCGCGTTGAATAGCTGCCATCAGTGACGAGAAGATGTCAAGTAGCATTTGGAAAAAGGATGAAAAGGGCATGGATTTCAGCTGCTTTGCCATGTTTCCCATTTGCTGCTCATCAGACGGCGATGAGATGGCTGGCGTCGAGACAGATGTAGATGGGTATCGCTTTCGAATGATATCTTTGACTTCAACCATGAGTCTATCACGGTATCCTTGTAATGTTACTGTCAGCATGTTGGTACGTAACAGTCCAAGTGCGCTGGGTGTCATTCTCTCCTTTAAATCCTTCTCCTTCTGCACCTCATCCAATGAGGTATTGTTGGTATCTGTACTGGTGGATGCTCTCTCTGCTAGGGCCAGTAGCGATTGCTTTGCTGCTCCAGGATCCAAACTCTCAATTTTGTACGACAGATCAGACAGCAGTATGCTCAGAAAATCATGCTGCATCATGACACCAACCGCCCTCTCCATTTCATCCAGCTGACTCGAGAAGTTCGACAGCGCTTTGACGGATGTCAAGTCCATAGGCTCCTGATCATCACTGCTGCTATTTTTGCCGCTCAACACATCCCTCGTCTCGTCAATCAAATCCAACGCAGCGAAATAGTCGCCCTGTCCAAGCAAGATTTGTATCATCGGCTGAGCAGATCGAATGTTCTTAACAAGCGTAGTAACTCGATGCAGCTTCTCTAGGTTTCGTTTTCTTACTTGTAGTCGAATAATCTCCAGTCCATCCTTGCATTCTGTGTTCTGAATCTGCTTCATCTTTTGGCGTATGGTGTGGATCTGTGAAACGCAATCTAAAGTTTGTTGGTGCAGCGCTTGCAGGTTGCTGAGCGCTTCAAAAAAGGACGACGATCTGTTCTCGATTTCTCCAAGCAAATGCACCTCGACGGTATCCAAGTAATACGACAGCTTCTCCTGCAAAATCGAGTTGGTAGAAATTGATGGATTTGGCCCGCTGTTGCCAATGATGTCTGCTCCTTCGCACACTGTATCAAACACGTGTGGATTCTCTAGCAGGAAGTCTGGCTCAAAAAAGATGGATGGCACATTTTCAATCATGGGCAGCTCTCGAGGAGGCGTCTTTGCATCGTCGTCCAGCAAACTCTCGTTGGATAATACATGTTGTGGCAAACTGTATGGGTTGCGTCCTGTTCGCTTTGTTGGATGTCTACCAAATGGCGAAAGGGCCTCCTCATCCTCTCCTGGTACGCTTGCTGTTATGTTGGGTGTAGGCGGGTAGGAAACAGCATCCTCAGCTTCCTTGCTGGTGAGCTTGTATTGCTGATATCTTTCAAATGATGGACCAATATGATTCAAATATGATTCAAAATCGCTCGTTTTAATTTTGGGAATTGCTGCATGAGAGACGGGTGGAATATCAGCTTTGTTGGGCTTGCTTAGATCCTTGGACTTGGCAGGATCATTCAATACACCTATCGAGTGAGTTGTCATGTCAGCTGAAAGCTTATTTCAAATGTAGGTATACTATAGATTACCAGAGATGGCATTGAATCCAATATCTCGGGTTGTCCAAGGTAACGCAGTTTCGCTCATGGTACTGAAGTTTGAATAGTTTGAATGGTGGCGAGCATGATGACCAGGCATGAATCTATTCAATGGCCTACCAAATGAGGTAGCAGATCGAATGGAAGGTGGCCTACTGTTGGGATTGGTGTTGCTACTGTACTCATCACGAGCAAATGGTCGTTCACGAGCGAGTGGTTTATGAGTAGTACTATTTACGGCATGGGTGGAAGGGGAGGAGGGTGGTATATTAGTGCCTGCATGGTTGGAAGGTTCGTTGTTGTGTTGAGATGAGAGAGCAGGCGTGCTTGCTGAATTGCCTTGTTGTGAGGATGCCAAGTAGGCGAGTTTCACACCCGAGGCTGTACGAGTCATACGTGTATTATCTATAGAGGCCCTTGCTGGCGCTGTATTATTGGGCATAGTTCATATAGATAACAGATTATTATAAAAGTAGATGCTGGTATGAAACGGCAGAATGCGTTTGACTAGTGCTTCTTTCTATAAAATAAGCTAGAAAAAGAAAAGAACAACAATGTATAAAGTTTGGATGAATGCCATAAAGTGGAATGTCCGTCGGATAATCAATCAGTTTCACAAAACCCAAACCAAATTAATAAAAACTGAATAATGAAGGTAGTAGCAGCTGAAAATAGCATACATCATGTCATGGTCTTCAAGCTTAGCACTTGGGTACTAGACAACACACGAAAGTGCCACACTATATCTACCAAATCCAGAAACAAGTATCTTGCCATCATACTATCAACGCATTCATCAAGGGAGAGGAAACAAGTCAAATTTATTAGCAAAATTCATATCATTGTTCATTTGGAAACAATTGCCGCATCGCTATCTATAATCAAACTACATGTCATTTTTGAATGTGGTAGTTGATGCAGCAGCGTTGTTGATATCATCAATCGTGATTGGAGCAGTGACAACGCACCTATGCAATGAAGGGTTTTATCAGTAGGCATAATGATAAACTGTAATCAAGTAAAACTTACATCCAAATACGAGTCTTGTAAATTTTAAACAATTCACGTACGAGTTCTCTGAAATCGATACGATTTTCAGCTTCAAAATAAAAGGTCAGCTTGCGACGATCCCATTGATATTCAGCATCCACCACCTCCATGGGCAGTTTGCGTTGCTTGGTCTTTTGCTGGCATACGACGAGGGCCTTGTGTTCATCTTGACCCTTGACCAACAACAAGTTGACTTCATCCGGTGCAGCTAGTCTGAATATTCTCTTAACGTGAAGCTCTCGTTGCGCTTTGGCAGGCGTCTCTTCCTCTTTGGCTTCCTTGTCCTTTTCTTTCTCCTTGTCGTTGTTTTCCAGCTGCTGTAACTGAGCTTGCTTTTTTTGTTCCAAAACAGTAACTTGATCAATGGTCAGTGTGTTGCAAGCAACCTTACCGAGATCTTTACCACGGTCAGCTTCCACAATAACAAGATCGCCCAATTGAGGATGAAACTGGTTGGAATCAATCACGTAAAAAAAGTCAGTTCTACCGCCCTTGAACTCGACCATGTACAGTGGCACGTTGGGATCCAAACGATGAACAGGAATACCCTTTCCAAGGTCTTGAAATCCTCGAGGGTCCGTGTCAAAATAATCATCAGCCGCTTGCTGCTGTTGATGTTGATTCTGTGCCTGTCGTTGTTGTTGCTGATAGTGGTGTTGCTGTTGTGATGGATGATGAGGTTGTTGCTGTTGTTGTGATTGTTGCTGAGCAGTGGCAGCAGCTGAAGGATGATAAGGAAGTGGGCCATTATTGAACAGTGGTTGCTGTTGTAAGTGCTGAGCATAGAGATCAGATCTATATTGAGTTTGCTGGCTTTGAGGAGGAGGAGGTGGTGGTTGGAAAGCGCTCAGATTAGGCAAATCTGTTCTCAAATGAGTATTCTCCAGCTGATCTGCTAATTGCTGAATGTTGCTAGGTGGATGCGAACTCAAGGTTAATGATTGACGCCTCATGAGATTATCAGGGAACGAGTACTCTTGCTGCTGAGATAGACGGCGCTGCAATATATCCAGTCTCTCCTTGTCTCCCATCGACATGTGCGGTGTTGCTGCTGCTGTTGTTGCTGCTGGGTCGTTTGTGTTGAAAAATCGAGAGGACGAACGACGACGTTGATTTATCAACAAATCATCCTGTTGCTCAGAGCCTCGTCTGATATGGCCATTGTTCATCAAACGTGAGTGCTGGTTCTGAGATAGCAAGCCAAAGGCAGCTCCTGAAGACTTGGATCTCGATCGGATATGGTCAAATTCATCGTAATAAGCATCTTCTTCTTCCTCCATAGGGGCTAAGCTTGATTTAAACGAAGATTGATATTGATTTTGTTGCTGTTGTTGTTGTTGCTGTGGTGCAGGATGTTCATCATAATCATCATAGCCGAAAAATGTGGGGTCCTGTCCCATAGAGAATGAAAGGCTACGTTGTTGGCGGTATATAGGTTCAAGCGAAACACCAGGTAACATGGGAACCGAGAGAATGTCATAGTTTGTGTTAAACATTGCTTGAGCATCATCGGGCGCAGGTTGCGTAGGAGGCACTGTGATGGGCTTACCATCTTCATCAAAGATAGATGGACCTTCCCATTGAAAACCACCAAATGAGCCCCAGTTGTTGTTATTACCTTCAGATACCACGGAGGATCTTCTAATGATATCGACATGATCATTCACAGGCGACTCGTTAGGACTTGACTTTTTGTTGATATCAGAAAAAAGTGTCGTGGTGCTGCCTCTTCTGGAAGGACTACCAACGGCTTTCCATGCATTATCGGGATTTGGGTTGTTGATGATGGGGACGCCAATATAGTTGCTGTCATCCTCAGTCTACAATATATATCTGTTAGAAAGAGATAAATTTACTGCTATCATGTTGAAAAAACTCACTCTCGGCTTGTTATTATTCTACATGATAAACCAGGTTAAAAAGTCGAATAATACAACCCACATCAAGATCCATCGCTTACCTTTTGTTGTTGCTGTTGTTGCGACATTTTGCGTGTGTGTATTTAGTCTATCAAAGCTATCAAACGCCAGGTTACTATGGCAATCAAATTAAACATATGCATGTATTTTACCTTTTATGTATCTCTCGCTTTTACGTCTAAATATCTAAGGAATCTATAAATGAGGAAAGCAATACTTTCTCAAAATAAAAACGAATGAGTCACCTATAATCTCCCTTGTCTCAAACAAATGACTAATTACCTGCTTTTTTTTTATTTCTTGGCAAGATGCTATGATATTCAAATGAGAAAGGGAAAATGGTCAAAGTGAGAGAACAAGTAAGCAAAAGGGAGGGATTTGTTTTATTTGAAAAAAAATGTCTCGCTGGTGTTTAATCTGTGTATATTCCACCATCGTGTATCAATGACGTCCAAACGAGCGCTCTGTGATGCGTTGCGTTACGTTACAGGCAAATAAAAAGCGGCCAGTTCATCCCAGCTCCTCCACATATAATATCGTCTCCACTCAATGTTGCAGCAATTTTAAGAGTTTTGTTTTTTCTGCTTAATTCATACATGGTTTCTCCATCTTTGGGGTTGAGATATATTTCCAACAAAGTGTGGAATGCTACGATAAAAATCCCAGAATTAAAGACGACATTGCCAGCCGCTTCTTCTTCATTTGATGTTGATCAAGTCGTTGTCATGGTGACAGACATGTTTCAACAGCATAAAGGCAGCTTGTTAATTGTCACGGGTGCAGGTAGGCAGGGCTTCTTCAATGCTCTCTCTAGTATACATATACATACATCCTGACGATTGATTCTTACATGTTGATATATTCTCCATCAAAAAGGTGTCTCAACTGATTCGGGCATACCAGACTATCGAGGTGATCAGGTATGGAGCCACAGGGCACACACACAATCACATATTCCAATTTTGACACATTTTTTCTGGCTGCTGATTTTGATAGGGAACGTAAGATGCATGCATCATCGACTTCAATTCTTGACAGAAACATAAACTCATGTGTGTGTGTATGTGTTTTTTTTTTTTTTAAATTTAATTTAGCTATGTTCGCAATCCCAACCATCGACCCATTCTCTATCACGAACTTGCCTCTTCTCACAATTACCGTCAAAGATACTGGTCTCGTAGCTACCTGGGCTGGCCAAAAATGTCAGAATCGCAACCCAATGCAACACATGACATCTTGAAAAAATTGGTGGATCATGGCTATATACAAAACATCATCACACAAAATGTAGATAGTTTACATACCAAAGCAGGCACACCGAATCAAAATTTACTTGAGCTGCATGGCACACTGTACAAAGTAGAATGCATGGATTGTGGCGACACATCTGCCGATAGAAATTTGTACCAACATAGAATTCACGCCAGAAATCCTAGCTGGAAGGCCATGATTGGTAAGGGCAAAGTCAATCCTGATGGCGACGTCGAGCTTCCTCAAGGTGCTTCCTACGACGAGTTTGATATTCCACCTTGCTTGCATTGCGGCAGCCAGAAAATGAAGCCTAAGGTCGTCTTCTTTGGAGAGAACATCAAGCATCCAGTGACAGATCAAGCCGAGAAATTTATTCGTGATAGCTCAGCGGTGCTAGTAATTGGTTCGTCGCTTGCGACTTATTCCTCGTATCGCCTGTTACGCCTAGCACACCAATTGCACAAGCCCATTGGTATTGTTACCAAAGGGCCCACGAGAGCAGACAATTTGATGCAATGGAAAGGCGAAGTGGGCTGTTCGCCTGTATTGACCATGGTGTATAAGAACCTGATTGGGGTCAACAACTAAAATTATTCTGACATACGCACACACCATGGTAATGGAAAAAATAAATTCTGGTTGCCTCGCAATTTTTCTTTCTCCCTTCCTTTTCTTCTTTTTTTATCAACATTTCCAACATCTCATATCCAATTGTGCATCTCTCAACGCCTCAGATTCCTAATTAAAAAATAAATAAAACCAACAAATAAAACCATCATCCGTCATGCGCAGAACAACGAAAAGCACAACTAAAGCAGCCAACAAGAGCAACGTAGCAGCACCATTCGACTTGTCAGCCGTAAAAACCAAATCTCAGGAGCCTGCTGCCTCTGCTGCAAGTCGCAAATCCAATCGATTGTTCGGTATTGAAGAAGCACCTACATTTTACCCAACAAAAGATGAATTCAGAGATCCTCTACGCTACATTGAAAAGATTAGTCCTCAAGGCGAAAAGTATGGCATTATTAAGATTGTTCCTCCCAAGGATTACAATCCTGATTTCAGCTTAAAGACGGAGGTTTGTACTCTATTTTTTTTTTTTTTTTTTTTTTTTTTTTTTGCCCC